>JAHNZQ020000016.1:961039-984598 GCA_019155205.2 Gracilaria vermiculophylla | reverse complement strand
TGATGGATGTTGATCATGTATTGTTATGATTATGAAACGGTTTTTACTTATATGCTCTGCAAAAGGCGCACTACAGTACTACTTTGGCGCGTTTTTTAGGCGTGTTATGATTTTGAAACGCACTGTAGTAGCTAGAGGTCCAAGTGTTACCCCTCAAGAAGACGCTGATGAACCTTGTCGAGGTAGTCGTAACTCGATGAACTACTGTGGGATATACCTAATACAGTGCGTTTCAAAATCATATCACGCCTAAAAAACGGGCTAAAGTAGTATTGTAGTGCGATTTCTGCAGAGCATATATGTAAAAACCGTTTCATAATCATAACACTACATCATCAACATCCATCAATATGACTCGAGGATTACCTCTTTCGCGCTCCAAACAGCTTGAAATTGTACATTTGAAAGCTAACGGAAAACCATATGCCGTAATTAGCCGACATTTGAATCGTCATCCTTCCACAAGTTTCTGATTTCTTAAAAACGCAGCAAATTATGGAGAAAAGTCTCTACAGGGTGTTAACACGTTCTTGCAATAGAATGGTCGTAGTACGAACTTTCACATTGCATTTATGCGAACCGTCTTAAATGTTTGAATTCAGATTCAAACATTCAAGACCAGACGTCTACTGTAGTATAAGATGCGAACGTTTAGAAGGTTCGAACTACAAGGAGGAGGGGGCCTCCAGTTTGTAAAGTCAGTTTTGTTTTGGTAAGAGCCTACCTTTACATTTGATAGCATCTAAGGTACGTTTACTGGAACGAAAAGCGCTTGATGAATCATGGTTTGTACAAGCCGAAGCCAAAGTGTACCGCAAGAAGAAGAGGGTGTGAATGAGGCACCACACCTACAGCAGCTCAGCGAAGAGCTTCAAGCGTTAAAGCAATTGGAGCAGACTCAAAGCTCAACGATTGAGACTTTGCAGTCGCAGTTGCAGCAGAACAACCAGAGGAAAACTTCTGAGTCCTCCGGTGGGTCGCCCAAAGCTCCCCCAGTGCAGGCATTTTCAGGAAAGGCGTCGGAAAGGACCACGGAAAAGGTCACTAGTTTCTTTTACTCCATCAGGAAGAATGGAAAATTATTCAATTATTCAGAGAAGAAAATGCTCGACCTCGCTGAACGTCATTTTCAGGATAGAGCGGCGTCTTGGAATTTGCGTCTAGAAAAGGAGGCTCGTAAACCTTCCAGTCTTGAGGAGCTCGAGAAAGCCATGATCGAGGAATTTGTTCCAGCGAATAAGATAGCCACGGTATGAGTGAAACTCATGGAGTTCCGTTTGAAAGAGAATGGGTCTATGAATGATCACATTGCACGATTTGAAGATCTCATAACGTTGTGTGGCACAAAAAAAATAAAGCATACATATATTTCTTCAATAGTCTTCCGAAAACATACGAGGGTAAGCTTACAGAGAAGTTTCCGACTTCTGAGCCGATCAATCGCACTGGAAATGTTTCTACGTAGCCGGCATATGACTATGCTAGACCTCTCGAGCTGTGATTTAAGCTTGCAGGCGAGTCACGGTGCAGCTCTCAAAAGGAGCAGAGCTCGAGGAAGAATAATAACAAGCCTGGAAAATACTTAGGGGGTGCAGAAACCTCGAAGGAAGGTGTCCGCACTACGAAAGACATCAACGCGGTATCTTTGGGAACGATGAAACGCGGAGAGATTGCTCTCTACAGGAGAAATGACAGATGCTTCAAGTGCGGAAAGAAAGGATGGAGCGATCCCAGCCACTCTTGCAGACAAGACCGGGCTGAGGACAAGAGCTCTGATCACTCAAAAAACCAGTAGGGCCGCACTTTGAGGCGGCGAGAAGAGGCGACTCACAAGAGGAGTCGCCATATCTTTCTACATTGAAGTATGCAGAAGAAGACAACTGGATGTATGATGCAATGCTCGCAGGGCATCCAGTGAAGACAATCGTAGATTCGTACGCGTCGCACAACTTCATGTCAGTAGAAGACGCGAAGAGATTGAATTTGGAATTGAAAGACGACACAGGAAAAGAAGTCGAACTTGGAGACTCATCAAAGACAAGCGTACTGGGTGAGACACGTGCAGTTTTGAACATCAATGGGTTCATGAGTGAAGAGCCAATTTTAGTCATCAGTATGAAAGAAGACAGTGTTATTCCAGTTCTAATACTGGGGAGACCTTGGTTGCGAGTCCATAACCCACATATTGATTGGCAAACGAAGTTCTCAAGGTGAAACGCAGCAATGGTACTGTGGTAACGATAACACCTCGCAGCAACAAGACCAACACATCGCAAGAGATCTGTTTTAAACAGATATCGTTGAAGAGGATGTGTAAAGAAGTCAAGAAGGGAAACTGGAAACTGTTTGCGGTTCGAGTATCTTAGAACAAAGAGTCGGTGGCGTCAGAGGCAAAGTGCGCTCCTGAGTTTCGAGACGTTCTAGCAGAGTTCGAAGATGTACTTAAGGAAGAGTTACCGGATGAGCCGCCCCCGCCACGTCGGATGGAATTTGAAATTATCCTTATTCCGGGTGCCCAACCTCCTGTCCGATCTGTCATTAGACTTTCATCTCGTGAACTACCTGAACTGAAGCGCCAGTTGCAAAAATAATCAAGAAAAAGGACTTCTAAGACCGTCTTACTCACTATACGGAGCTCCAGTATTTGTCATCAAAAAGAAGAACGGGGATCTCAGAATGGTTTGTGACTACAGAGCATTGAATAAGATCAATATTCCAGATGCAAGTCCTATTCCGCTGATCAATGAGACCATTGATCAGGTAGCAGAAGCTAAGATTTTCTCGCAGATTGATTTAATCTGAGGATACCATCAGATGAGGCTCAAAGAAGAGGACTGTCACAAGACGGATATACGCACACGATATGGATCCTTCGAGTGGAGAGTGCTATGTTTTGGTTTAACAAACACATCAGCAGCCTTCTCGCCTCTATTGGCACATGTTCTTCGTGAGTTACATGCAGAATGTATGCTTCTTTACTTAGATGACATTCTCATCTACAGTAAGAGCGTAGAAGACCACAGACGGCATTTGCGAAAGCTGTTGCATATTTTGAGAAAGCATAAGCTGTACCTCAGACCTAGTGTCTGTTGTACCGTCCGCCTCATATGAGGCAGATCTGCCTCATATGAGGCGGAACTTTCCCCGAAATTTTTCAGTACTTTTTTTTTGCTCCTATCCTTCAACTCTTACAAGATGATAGTCTTACGAACGTAGAAGGGTAGCAAAGCTAAAGTAACAAAGAATAAAGACCCTACCACGCACCTTGCGAATTCTCGTCCTCCTTCTTCAGCTCAAAATCCGAAAAATGCCCAACCGATCCGACCCTCGCCTCATCGCAGGTAATACCGTCTACTGTCGTGCCTCCCTTGTCACGTCAGTGGGGGAGTGTAAGCGCCTCTTCGGGTCCGTCTGGAAGTCAAAGATGCTTTCTGGGACGGTTATCGACATCATTGTAGCCGAAAATAACGGCCGCCGTCAGAAATCTGTCACTATCGATTGGCTCATTCAGTCTCGAACTAAGCGCGTGACGTTGAAACTTGTCAACATCAAGCGCGACAGTTCCTTCTCAGCCATGGAAGCACCGCCCGATCCAGCGAGCGCATCTCAGGATGCCCAGATTACTCGAGAAGGGCAAGAAGAGAACGAGAATGCTTTAGCTGCGGTCATGCCTACGGAGCACGAGTCTGTCGAGATTGACGGAGATTACGTGGAGCATGGCCGCACATGGAAGTTTGAAGAGGTATCATACCCTCTCAATGGCCCGGTTCCATCCAAGACGTGGAAAGTCATTGGTCAGGTCGGAGATGTGCTTACATATGGTAATGCACCGCGTGACTTCTCGCCGTATTACTTTTTCATGTACACGTTTCCTTTGATGCATCTGAGTACAATTGTCAGACTTACCAACCACAAAGTTGATGAGACTGTTTATCGTCCAGTTACAGCCGGAGAGATACTCAAGTTTTTTGGCGTTCTAATCATGATGACAAAGTACAAGGTCGGAAACAGAAGAGACCTATGGAGAACAGAGCCGCTGACAAAATATGGACCTGTGGCAAATTTTGGCCGGTTCATGTCGCGCGCTCGATTTGATACCATTCTGAGCAATATTTGCTTTAGTTCATTGGCCGAAATATCTGGCGTTCTCGAGTCTCAGTCGCGCTGGTCAGTTGTAAGTGAGTTTGTTGACGCTATCAATGCGCATCGTGCAAGATACGTTACCCCATCTGACAACATCTGCGTTGACGAAAGCATGTCGAGATGGTACGGGTTAGGAGGGAACTGGATCGACATAGGGCTTCCGCATTATGTTGCTCTCGATAGGAAACCGGAGAGTGGGTGTGAGATCAGAACTGCGGCATGCGGAAAGAGCGGTATGATGCTACGACTCGAGATTGTCAGCGGGTCAACAAGTTCAGATTTTCGTGCATTTGAAGATGAATGTAGCCTCTCTGCTGCAGCAACCCTGCGCTTAGTCAAACCGTGGCTCAGGTCTGACAGAGTTGTGTGCGGTGACTCGTGTTTTGCATCCGTGTCAACAGCGCAGGCACTCATGCGCTACAGAATGCGATTCATAGGTGTCGTCAATGGAGCAACTCGTCAGTATCCGATGAAGCTACTGTCAGAAAAAGAGCTGTCTGCTCGTGGAGAGCACTTGAGTAGGGTAAGCAAGCTACCGGGTGATTCTATTCATCTCATGGCAGTACTCTGGCTGGATAGACAGAGACGCTACTTTATCAGCTCGTGCTCGGTAACCTCTCCTGGAGAGGTCATTGAAAGATCAAGGTGGCGAAAAGAGGGCGACGAAACCAAAAAGGTAGAGTACCATGTTGACATTCCGCAAGTTGCAGAAGACTACTACAAGACATGTGGACAGATTGACCGACACAACGGAAACAGACAAGATTCTCTCGATTTGGAGAAAGCATTTGAAGTCAGGTCCTGGTCACTTAGAGTCAATACCACTCTTCTGTCTGTTTGCATTGTGGACGCTTGGCTTGTTTACAAGCACTCCATGGGTCCGCGTACGACGATGTCTCAAGCCGTTTTTTATGAAAAACTTGCAGAAGGTCTGATTGACAACACTTATAATGGTACGGGTATACGTGGGGCGGATGTCAACGCTTCTCGTGACGAGCGTGTGCAGGAGGGTGTCAGTGGGGTTGGTCTACACCTGACGCCGACAAACCGCAAGCGAAAGCGTTCCGAAGGATCTTTGTCAAAAGCAGTCTATCAAGGTCATTGTCGTGTTTGCAAAACAACGAAGAAGTCAAAGTTTGTTTGCTCTGGTTGTAGAAATGAGCGAAATTACAACATATTTCTGTGCCACTCTGACACTGGTCGCCATTGCTTTATCATTCACATCCAAGATTTTCATGATATCGGTAATGCCTGAATGTTAGTTCATTACTACTTGCTATGGTCCGTTGACCGTGACTGACAAATGTTGTCAGGCTGATTAAATAAATATCAAAAGACCAAACAAAGTCTTCTTTCTTTTCTTTTGCAGTTCTTGACATAGCCCCCTACCAATTCGCCTCCATCATTAAATTTGCTCGGCAACTACTAGTCTTGACGTAATTCCCCTTTATGAGATGTCACCGTATGCTTTCTCATGTTCAAGTGGGCGTCCTAAGACTTACTGCAGACAGTCGCATTATTAAGAATTGGTCGAGTTCCCGAAGGAATTTTCGAGTTTCTGATAGAAACTCAGCGCGTCGAACTCGCAACCTCAGCTTCGCAAAGTGGCAGCCTACCAACTAGGCTACCACTCCCGTGCTGGTGCTGAAGAGTGAATCTGACCTATGTAAAGTAGAGTTGATGGGATGGAAGACATAGAATAGAGTAGGGAGCACAAATATGCCAGCAATGTATGCGTCATGCGGGTAACGCGCCGGGCCAAAACGAAAAATTTAATGTTTTTTTAATCACAACTCCTCAATCGAGTCTGCCTCATATGAGGCAAACGACTGCCTCATATGAGGCGAACGGCCTGGTCAATAGACACTAGCATGAGTGATTTTGGTGCGACAGAGGTTGACTACCTGGGCTTCAACATCAACTCCAAAGGAGTTCACACGCAGCAGAGGCTTGTGCAAGCTGTAGAAAAGTAGCCTACAACGCCATCAGTGAAGGAAGTACAAAAGTTCGTAGGTCTTGCAAACTTCTACAGAAAGTTTATGAAAGGTTTCGCGCGAGTTGCGCAACAAATCACCGACTTACTCCGCACGAAGATCTTTGAATGGGGAGACAAACAGAAGCGTGCGTTTGAAGAGTTGAAGTGACAGCTAACAACAGCACTTGTGCTACGTCATCCAACCTCGGAAGGAGTTTTCGTTTTGACCACCGATGCGTCAAAGTACGCTGTAGACGCAACCTTGGAACAGAAGGGTCAACCAGTTGCATTCCTATCTCATCGCCTATCGGAGGCTGAGACAAGGTGGGATACAGGAGATCAGGAATTGTTGGCAATTATGATCGCGTTACGCAAATGGTCAGGGTATCTAAAAGATCGCCCATTCATGATACGCACAGATCACGAGCCTATCAAGTACTTACAGACGAAATCGAAGCTCTCAGGAAGACAAAGGAGATTGCTGGACGAATTACAGTGTTACTCATTCCGAGTGGAGCACCTCAAAGGCTCAAGGAATGGAGCGGCAGATGCCTTGAGTAGACTGTATGAATGTCACCCGACATTTAAGGCCCTTTGTTTACACGAGAAACAATTACATTTGGCGATTCGAGAGGGTTACGAGAACGACTCATGGACGCAGAACATCCTGATTGTTCTTCGAGGTGGTAGGGAACCACCCAACAAGAAAACAGCGATGTACATCAAAAATTATTCTTTTCAGGAAGGTCTAATTTACTGGAAGGCCAGAGGTACGTCGGGGCGTGTAGGTGTTCCACGAAGTAGAGGTCTTCACGAGGCAATAGCGAAAGAGTTCCATCTACCAGGGCATTTCGGATGGGAGAAGACATATTTGCTCTGTGCTCAACACTTCTACTGGAAGCGAATGTTCGCAGATATCCAAGAATTTGTAAGAACTTGTCGAGAGTGTCAGTTCAACAGAGAGGCAACGGCGATGTAGAGTGGGAAGCTACAGCCGCATCGCGTACCGGAAGCAGGTTGAGATGTCGTCTCAATGGATTTTGTGTAAGAATTTCCGATAAATCCCACAGGGACAAATTCAGTACTTGTTGTCGTAGAGAAACTTTCGAAGAGAGCTATTTTTATTCCGAAGAAGAAGACATTGACCTCTACGGAAGTTGTGAAAATACTGTTCGATAGATTGTTTTCGAAACATGGGGTGCCTAAGACTATCATTCTGGATAGAGAGAAGCTTTTCAAGTCTCATTAATTCAAAGAAATTACGAAGATGATCAGTGTGAACTTGAACATGGCTACCGAGGGACATCCGCAAACGGATGGACAGTCGGAGAACATGATAAGAACCCTTTCGGCAATGATCAGAGGCACTGTACAGAAGAATCCCGAAGATTGGGACTGCATGGTGAGTGAATTTAAATTTCACTACAACTCTACTCCGAACAAGAGTACAGGAATTTCTCCGTTTGAAGTTGACTCAGATCACGTGCCTGTGTCAGAGCTTTCCAGAAAGTTTCCGAAAACGAATAGTGTCTGCCCTGCAGCAGTCGACTACTTGGAAAAGCGAAAGGCGTTTTGTTCAGTAGCCAAGGACAATATAGCGGATGCCATCGCACGGCAGAGTTTTTACGCCAACAAGAAACGAAAGCATGTAGAGTTTAAGGCAGGGGACTTGATGTTGCTGAAGGTAGACAGGACAAGTGCTTAAGAGCAGCCTGGCCTTGCTACGAAGTGGCAACCAAAGTTTATGAAACCATTTGCCATCAAGGAAGGGATGGGACCAGTGACGTACAGAATTGAACTACCTCCGACGATAAAGAGAGCACATAACGTTTTTCATATTTCACGATTGAAAAAGTTCAATCGTAGAGAGGGTGATCAAAGTTCACTATTGGTAGTCATTGATGCTGAAGGTACGGTGGAACAAGATGTGATTGCTATTGTTAACACTCGCAAGCAAAATCGCAGAAGACAATACTTCGTCCAGTTTAAAGGCAATTCTGAAGAAGAAGCAATTTGGATGAAAAAGAATGAATTACCACACTGTACGGAACTCATTAAGAAATTTGAAAACTTGCCGCGGTCGTCAAGTCCTAAGAGAGGGTGAGTGCAATAGAATGGTCGTAGTACGAACTTTAACATTGCATTTATGGGAACGGTCTTGAATGTTTGAATTCAGAATCTAACATTCAAGATCGGACGTCTACTTTAGTATAAGATGCGAACGTTTAGAAGGTTCGAACTACTAGGAGGAGTGGGCCTCCAGTTTGTTAAGTCAGTTTTGTTTTGGTAAGAGCCTACTTTTACACTTCTCAGTCCTGCAGATAAGCACGGTATTAAATGGGATCCGTGTGAAAAAAAAAAATTGTGTAAGAATGTTGCAAAAAACTAAAACCTCAATATATCTAAATCAACAATATGAAGTGAAATTAATAAGAAATATTTGTTCAAGTATAAAAGGATGAAGAAAATTTATAAATTTCTTTCTAGAAGATTATCATAAGCAAAGAAGAACTTCTTGTTGTGCAAACATGCTGCACTGAAAAGATCAATGAAATAAAGTCATATTTTTTGATGAATTTTTTTAATGTAGATGGTCCAGATTGTCTTTAGTATTACTGGCATGATCTTAAAAAAAACGTTCAGAATTTTATGCGACACATTTTGGAGGCGGTTGTGTAATGGTATGGGCTGGTACTTCATATCAAAGTATGGAAAAACAGGAACTGCCTTTATTGATGGAAATATGGACTGTGCACACTACCAAGAAAATCTTTATAAGTACATGCTACCTTTTGGATATTGTGTACACGGAGAAAATTTCGTTTTTCAACAAGATAATGCCCCTGTATACAAATCTAAATTGGTGTCAGACTGGCTACGAGAAGCAAATATTCTGGTCATGAAATGGCCAGTGCGCTCATCGGACCTTAATTCCATTGAAAATATATGGGGTATATTATCAAAAATGGTTTATGGCCATGGCAGGCAGTTTAGCACAGGTTTCGATTGAAAAAACTGTATTAAGAATTGCCGGGACAATACCTCAGTTTTGACAATTAATGGCTACATCAATTCAATGCCTAGACGCTGTACTAGCGTTATTCAGCAAAAAGGTGGAAAAATTAGTTACTGAGTCGCCAAAAGAAACTTTAGGTTGATAAAGATATTATGCGTTTGAAACGGTCTTTGGACTTGAGCTGATTTTGAAACTCAATTTTGTAGCCGTATAGTACCAAAATCACCATTATTTTATTTTGACACCAACGTGGTATGATTTTGAAACAGATTGTTGGTTTGAGGTAGAACGGTGTGTATAATGGTGGATCCGAGTCGAGAAAAACCCAAAAAAGCGTGAAAAGATGAAAAACTAGGCGGCAAAGTAAAAAATATTGGAAAGTAAAAAACAAACAAAAAACATCTCAAGCGCTAAAAAGAAACCAAGACGTGATAAAAGACAGTTACAATAATACGCAAAACCCTGTGTAGTATCAGACTTAACCTATCGGATAGATACTGATACTCGGTGGCTCGAAAATGATCAGGAACTTGAGCGTTGCATCAATCCGAAGCAAATAGTGTTCATTATATCTGAACTAGAAGACAACACGAACTCTGATGGGTAGCCACTTGCACAAGAAGCGTTTCTGTCAAAGACTCGACATAGAGAACCCCCAAAACTTATTGAGAAAATAATGATTGAAAATCCAACATAGTAAGAGGAAACATGCTTATAGTAGAATTGAGAAATACTATTTTACGAAATATTGAGGGTAACTGGTGGAGGGTAAGCCAGGAGAAATAAAACATATTGTGCTCTATCATGGGTATTAGAACACTTGGTTGAGGAAGAAAGTGAGAAATTATGAAAGAAGATATACGAGGAGGCACTAAAACGCGAATGCTACCTAAACAAAAACGTAAGCAGCCAGCATATCTTTTCTAAAAAGTCAAGTCAGAAGAAAAAGGGTTGAAATGCCTGAAAGTGCGCTTCTGGTCTCACGTTAGTAGAGACAAAGTAAAAGGCAACATTCAAAACGATTACATCAGTGCAATATTTCAATTCATTTGACTGCTACTGTCTTTGACCTTAAGGATGTATTTCAAACTACAGCATGTAAACATGAAGGGCGTCTTGCTACTAAACGGCCCTATATTATGCGACGTATTAGTCAGGTCACACATTTAGTGTTACAGGAAACATGGCTTTCTGCGGAAGCTCGTTAATATCTCATATGGAATCAATGAAGCTGGAAGACCATGGGTATCACCTAGAAATGGTTGGCTCCTTGACAGTGCTGAATTTGAAAAATACCAGGTGTGAGCCAACTACTTCCGAGAAGAGACAAGCATGGGAATATCTTTCTTCTTCTAGCAAAACATGCTGTTTAAATGCTCATCGCCGAAAGATATATCAATATAATTCGATTTCATAGTGAAATCAGGAAAAACAAAAACTTCAATTAACAAGGAAAAAATCCAGTTTAAAATGTTCATCATTACATAACATGACAACTGTAACGTGGACACATCAATGAAAAAGTAGCCATACTCAATACGACCCATGAAAATCAGCGAAACACCATCAGAAACGAAAGATGATGCCGCGGACCGTACGGAAGCAAAACGATACTATAACATGGCAGGCGAACTACTCCAACATTTTACTGGTGCACTACTGTAAGCAATTCAAAGTGGCTCCTACATGCCGCAAAACCTTCCCCACATTGGTGTCCAACACATAACAGAAACAAATACGCATCTGAATGATACAAGGCGTTTCAAACTTATGTTTTTTCCAAAGACTCACTTGAAATGCACGCCCATTTTTTAGGGTATTCCCGTATATGAGCTGCTACTGTGAAATTCGCATGAGAGGATTAACTCTTTTGAACTTAAAAACGAATCGCCAATATAGCAGCGTAAAGATAAAGCCTTTACTGGCCAACCAAAGAAAAGATTGGTCGTCAGTTCGTTATGTTTCTACTTTGCTCAACGTTACATTAATAGCGTAAAGCAAAAGAGTTGACCTTATTGGCGCACATTTGACTTTAAAGCGGCTACGGCCAATAACGAGAGTGGTTGTGGATCCTGTTGAGAACCGTAGAAATCGTGACTGGAAATGCACACTCCGTGCTTCTGTACTTTGCATAAAAGCCCATCTATGAGTGCATCGCTGTTAAGCAATTCCAAACATAAAGTGAACTCCCAAACCGCATGGCCGTTGTTTCTCTCCTCTTCGCTTCTACTGCATAAATGTTGAAAATAAGGGACAATGCAAGGGCACAGAATGTGTCTAATACGTTCAGCTCAGAAACGATATCAAATGATGTGGTACTGTCAGACCTCTTCTCGAGATAGTAAAGCACAACGTCCGTTAGGAGTTATTGTTGACTCCAAAGGCGCGTGTTCCTAAAAGTGGTCTCCGATATCCGCTGTCGTGAGCCAAGGGAGGTCCTTAAGGGGATCCGCAAACACCAAGCGAAGCGGGAGGTTCACTGGGCGGACAATGCTCCTACAGGCGCTGCTACGATGCGACCTGGGGATCGGGGGCTTAGAAACCTGCGTTGATCGACAAGAGAATCCAACCGGAAAAGTAGACGAAGGCTCAAGGGTGCTTGTCTTAACTTCCCCAGAGGTAGAGCTCAACCGGCAGATTGAGAATCAAGCCGGAAGCCCGCCTCGGCAGGTCTCGCTACTGTACTGATTTCCTTCATAAATTAACTAAAATAAATAATAACTCTATCGTTCCTCAAGGATACTGTAGCGCAAGTGGGTGAGATTATGCACCACGTGGCCCAGCTAATAAAATACGAGCCCTCCTTAGGAATAGTATACCATAAAGCCAAACCACCATATTTCCTTAGGAGCCACTGTAATACAAACCCCCTTTCCTAAATAGCACCACGTCCTCGAGGTGCATCTTCCGCTTTCTTGATCTCTGGGGTGGCTCCTATCGGTGTTGCGGCACGTGCGGCCTCCGGCGGTTCGCCCGTTCTCTCCTTCAGGCGTTCCTTCATACGTTCATACTCCTGCGCGGCGTACCACCGCTGGCTTTTCCATTATTTCTTGCGATGTTTGCGGGCCCTGCTCCTCCTTAACCCGGCTGTGTCTCCTCCTTCTTGGCGTACCCTGTTGGTGCTGCCGCCCCAGTCGGCGGCGTGGGCTTTTGCGCGCTCCAGCGTGGAGTGCATGGTGCAGGCGTGCAAGCTCCGTGGCCGGAGCGTGGGTCAGTCCAAACGGGACACCGACTCCCTTGAGGCACTTGCAACTCCGATTCCTTAGAGAATTCTTCTTTGGGAAGCACCCGCTTCATCGCGTCCATTCATTCAATTTCCATGAAGGTGCAAGTCTCATAATCCTCTCGTCTGCACCCCCATCGGCCTCCACTGGATATGAACCTAGGCCAAGCTATGGAGCTCCATACCTCGCCTGATTCCGGTCGCCCGGCTTCTCCTCGAATTCCACAAAAGCGGGTTGACGAGGCTCCCTCTCCAGTCGGTCGTATAACCACGTGCCGCGTCCCAAGTGGCGTCAGATCGCTCTTTTCAGGTGCTACCACGCGTTTGGTCACCATCCATCCGGCTTCCTACACCTTCGGCATGTCTTCTCCAACTCCGGCGCCTACGTCTCTATCGAATCCTGAGGTGTACCACAACTCGACCGGTGCGCCGTTCCGTCCAAAAGAGCATTTCAATCATCGCGCCATGTGGGTCTTTGTCCCGTTCCACGACAGGCGCGTAAGCCTCCCGTGCCCCGTAGAGGATTACATTCACCACTTCGGCCCATACCTCCGGGCGATGCGATTCCGCACCATACTGGAGGTTGCGTGGAACGACCAGAAGCGGAACCGGGTGGATGTCTATTGCACTCACTGGATCGACACTCCGGTGCACGGTGACAATGCTCTAACCACGGTGGGATACTGGGATACTCCATACTTGAAGTGCGCGGAAGAACGCGAGATTCAGGCGCGACTTCAGGTACTGCTCCACAAGGAGAGCTCACAGCAAAGAGCGGGGCGACCCGGAAGCATTGCCGATGGACGCTCTGCTCTCGTGGTGTTTCCCTTCGATCCCCCATGAGATCCCCTCTACCGGCTAAACCAAAATCAATTGGGGACGGGGCGTCCCTGCGCCTATTCCTCAGCCTCGCCTGTGGAGCGTTCCAGTTCCCGCACCGCCGTCACCTCTGGTGTCACCGACTCCGTCCTTGGCTTTGCCGACCTCCACTGCGGAACCTGTGGAACCCCGTAGGGGAGCCCCTGTCCCATCTAGTCCGCTGTCCGCGGCTCCTTTGGTGGCGGTTGTTGCGCCGTCAACGGAAGTGGCCGCATCGGGTGCACCGCCGGGAGGAGTCTCCTCTGGGGCTGTGGAGGCTGCTTTCCAGGAGTTGGTGCAGGCGTGTCTGGTGACAGGCCGTCCTGCTCCGGCTTCTCCTGTAGAGGCTCTGCGCAAGGGGCGTGCTTGGGTCTAAGAGCTCCACAAGGCCCATGCAGACCGAGCCTCGATGGCGGCCATCAAGGAAAGCCCGTCGGACTTCTTCGATAGCCAAGCGCTCACGGCAAAAGCGCGCCGCGAAGCGCAGTGTTCAACACGCTTCGCTGACCTGTAGGTGATAGGATCCTGACAAATAAAAGATCCTTCGGGTGCAGCAGAAGCTCCATAAACGGTAGTTCCAATATGACTTAGGCCGTGGCCGCGTGCTTAACGACTCGAAGTGCCGACGTTGTAGCATGCGAAAAGCAAGCAACATCATCCTGGAGGCGAAAAAGATAACTGTAGGTAGGGGATAGACCGCGAAGACGAGAAACATCTCCGGTTGGGGGCCTCCGCCCCCTTTCCGAAACGGAAGCGACTATGTGGAGAGGCGTTTCCGCACCAGATTGGCGTGGTATCGCCTAAGCAATTTCTCCGGGATATGTTCCGGAGGTTCTTCCGTGTCGTCCTTCGAGGTGAACCAATACCATCGGAGGCTGTACAGTATTCCTGCAGAGGTCTGTCGGTGTGAGACGATATGGTCCACCGCGCAGAGGATGTCATCCTCAGGGATCAGGATGGCATCGGGAGCCTCCGGTAATGGTCCACCAACAGCGGTAATGCGGTTCCCAGTCTCCAGCGGTGTCGTCGCAGCTGAGGTGGTCGGATGAGGAAGTTCCGCGCGCCGTCCCTGAGGTGGGGTGGCGGGCATTCCTGAGCGGCTGGGCGTCGGGACTTTCGTCACCTTATCACGCGAAACGACGTCTCTGAGCCCATTCACCTCAACGGCGACAGTATCCTTACAGGTGGCCAGGACTTTGTCGGGCTCTGAGGTGATCGACGCTAACTTGCAAGTGACGTCTGGCGGTTCGTCGGATGTTTCCCCGGGTTTTTCGAGGAAAACCTCGTCGCCTTCTTTCAGATGAGGGCCTTCCATCACCTTTCGGTCGAAGTCCTGTTTATATCTTCTCTGCGAGGAATTGAGTCTCCCCTTTGTGAAAGAGAGTGCGTTCTGATACCGCCTTAGGATGGAGCGTTTGGCTTGCGCCGCTATCGGTGCCTGTGGCCCTTCCGCCGGGTGCGCAGTGGCGCGTGCCGCAATGACGGCACTTGGCGGGATGCGCGAGAGCACAAGATGAAGAGGAGCGGTCCCTGTGCAGCGGTGCACCTGCAGGTTGTATGCATACGTGAGGGGGCCCACATATGCGTCCCAATCCTTCTGGTGGTCCGCGACGTAGTGCTTCAGCCTCGAGGGGATGGTTTTGTTGAACCTCTCCGCCTGTCCGTTTGTATGGGGGTGATAGACAGTTGTAAACAGCTGTTTCATCCCCAGCATTCCGAAGACGGCGCGGAAGAGCTTCGCCGCAAACTGGGGGCCATTATCCGTAAGGAGGTAAAACGGTATCCCGTAAGGGTAAACCCAATGCTTCAGAAAGGCGTTGGCGATCACTGCTGCAGTGGTGCTCCGGAGGGAGATGGCACGCGTGATCGTCGAGAAACGATCCGTGATCCCGAGGATAAATCATAAATCGGTGCCTTCGCTCCGTCTTGGGGAGAGGGCCCAAAATGTCCATGGCCACCAACTCCAACGGTCGTGAAGGTGGGAACAGAGTGAGTGGCGTCCGGTGTTTCTGTATACTCTCCCCAGCGGCGGCGCAGGAGTAGCAATCCGCGACCGTTTGGAAGGTGTCATTAGCCATGTTCGGCCAGTAGAATTCCCTCCGCATGGTGAAGTATATTCACGATCCATCAGGGTGCCCGGCGAGGCTAGGATAGCGCGAAAGATACAGCACCCTCGCCCGTAACTTCGTTGGTACCACCTTTTGGAGGGCTCTATCCAGAGGGGCGCGGCGTACAAGTACGCCGTCTCGGTCGATGTCGAATGACGATGTCATACTCCTCACAGTGGCGAGGCACTCCTTGCAGTACGCATCCGTACTCTGTTCCTTCAGGAACTCCACTACGGTAATGGAGAGAACTTCTTTCTCATCCTCGACAAGCGCCATCACCTTAGGGAGTCCACTATACTTTTCTCCAGGTTCACAGCATTTCAACCATTCTCCATCGGATCTTTCTTTCCCGTTGGCGTTTTGGATAACCAGACACGGGATGTGGTCCTCCAAAGATGTTTCATCTTCCCCCTCGGTGGAGATTCGCGAGAGCACGTCCGTCGCCTGGTTTTTAATGCCAAGGCGGTGTACGATGTCAAACTCGAACTCCAGGAGGCGTAACCATTACCTTTCCAGGCGACTGGAAGCATCCATCAAGGACAATATCCACGTCAATGGGGCGTGGTCCGTCCTCAAGGTGAAGCGCGCGCCTTCTAGGTACGGGCGTAAAAGCCAAACCGCCCACACGATGGCAAGACATTCGCACTCCGAGGTGGAATAATTGCGTTCCGTAGATGTGAGGCTGCGACTCCAGTATCCGATGAGTTGGAGTCCACCTTCCGGTTGTTACTGTAGGAGGGCACATCCGACCTGGTATTTACAGGCGTCAGTGTCCAGCACCATTCGGCCGTGCCCCTTGGAAGTACCAAGATCGGTGGTTCTATTTGTCTCCTCTTCAAGGTGTCAAAGACATCCACCTCCTCGTGCATCAAGAACGCCAATTGCGTCGGCCTATCCTTTTTCAAGAGGCGATTTAATGGCGCTGCTATGCGGGAGAAAATCGGTAAAAACCTCCGGATTACATTAAAAACCCCTAGGAAGGAGCGGAGCTCCGTCTGGTTTGTGGGAAGGCGAAACTTCTTGATGGCGTCCGGAGTTCTTCTGGAAACCTGTAGGTGGCCCGGGAGCACAACATGCCTCAGGTAGTCCACCGATGACTTGAAGAAGAAACATTTCTCCAGCTTCAAGGTGAGTCCATCATCCTTTAGGAGTTGGAGCACGTTCTTCACATGAATGAAGTGCTCCTCCACACAGCGGGAGTATATGATGATGTCATCGATATACAACAAGGCGTAGTGCCACTTCACCTTTGACAGGATTATGTCTACCGCTCGTTGGAACGTAGCAGGTGCATTCTTCAGTCCAAATGGCATCCTTGGGAATCTGAAGATCCCAAAGTGCGAGGTGAACGTTGTCTTATCCTTATCGGCGACGTCCATTCCAATCTGCCAGTAGCCGCTGTTGGCATCCAGCGCGGAGAAAACCGACGCATCGCCTAAGGAGTCGATTCATTCATCCAAACGGGGTATCGGGTACGAATCGCGTACCGTCACCTCAATGAGGCGCCTGTAGTCAATACAGAACCGTAAAGAGCCATCTTTCTTTTTCACGAACACCACTGCGGAGGCCCATTTGGAATTGCAAGGCTCGACAACGCCCTTTTCCAGCATCCGGTGGACCTCATCGCGTTCGAAATCGCGCGCACGGGGTCCGGCCCTCCTCGGGAGTTGATGGACCGGTTTGGCATCCGGTGTGACCTGTATCCTGTGCTTGGCCAGGCTCACCTTACCCAGGTGGCTAGACTACATGTCCTCAAAGGCGGATAGCATCTCCACTATTCCATGGCTATATCCTTCGAAATCCTCGCCAATTTGAAGCTTCTCCTGCCACAGGGCAGGATTCTCTTCCTCTGGAGCCATGGAAGTCGTTTCCCCGTCCATGGTAACGATTGCATTTTGGTCCACGAGGTCTTACGAACGAGGAAGGTGAGCCAGTCCTGCAGGGGCGGGTAGTGTCAGTCCGACGATAATTCCTTTCTGGAGCCGTAACATGGGCTCCTTCAGGCTGGCGAGCACAACCCTGAAGGGAATGTTTGGTATTATTTCTATAACACCGCTCGCCATCATGGAGTGCTATTTCGTCGTCAGGTGTGGGCTCCCCTGTAGGAATGAAAGGCCAGATGCAGAGGTCTGCACCCAAAACTTCGGCCTGACTCCTCGCGGGTATTTCGATGCTCTTAACTACTCGAAGCTTATTGGACTGCGTCTCCTTTGGAAGATTACCCAGGTGACGCGCGTTTACATCCGGTCCTGGAGATGCGGACACGATACCTACAGAGGCGGCGTCGTTAAACGTCACCTTCCGCAGGCGTGGGTAAACTGCACGTACATACCGATCCATAAAGGAAGTGCCCGATATGCATTGTGCAGCCAAGTTGGTCGCCACGAGGAACCACACTTTCAACTGTAAGGATCCCAACCGAAGGTACAAGGGTATTGCTCCGAGGATGTTCAATGCTGGACGAGACGCATCGCGCACCGTAGGGAGTTTGCCAGTCCTCAAGGAGCCGAAAGCAGAACGCGGAAGCACGTCGGCGTGCACCAAATTTGGGCCAGCTCCGGTATCAAGGATAGCGTGCACCATGATGGTGGTGAGCGGGTAACATCCTATGGAGGCGAACACTTTGTAATTCTCACGGTGGAGCGTGCAAACAGAATCCTCAAAGGTGTCGAATGGGTCCAACGGGATTGGAGGGCCCGCCGATTCCGCGTCGACGGAGCAGACGGTTTCTCCCCCTTTCTTAAAGGCGACCTCCGTGGAGCTGAGGCTCGATTATAAGGAGCGACGCAGAGCCTCTACACGTGACCCTGAGGGTTTTCCTGGTTGGAGAGGGGCTGAGCTCCAGTCGGAGATGGCTTCTGCGGTTGTGCATCGAGATGCGACGTGTTCCCTTGAGGTGCAACCGGTTTGTATACCGACACCTGCGTTGCTGGTGCAAGTGACAGTAGGACAGGCTGCACCCCAAGTGGAGCGCGGTAACCATAGTTTCCTCGAAGGGATCGAATGTCACGATACGCGGTTCGATAACTTCCACTCTCTGTAGGTGTGTCCTTCAGGTCCTGGAGGTTCCTTTCCCGTTCCTGCAGGATGGCGGCCCTCCTCGTCGGGGTGAGAGTCGTCCAGTGTACTGGCTCTCGAGACAAGCAAATCCTGCAAGGCGGTGGGTAGCCTTAAGGGTTCGCAAATCGGACACACCTGTAAGATACTGCCAAGGCGTACGAAGTGGGAGACGAGGGTGTCCTCGTCCTAGAGGGTGCTCCCTGAGATGAGGCGTATGGGAGGGTAAAGGTCCGTTGCTCTCTCACGAGCCTGAGCTCGTCGACCTCCTCCGAGTTGCTGGAGTCCAACATCAGAGCTGATGCTCGACAGGTCCTTGAGGCCGCCGGTTTGTCCGCAAGTGGAGCGTGCCTGCGACGGGCGGCACGGTGTGTATTCCCATAGGATTCCGCGAAACGTGCTAGCTCTGTGTAGGTGGTCTTTGGGTGCGTTGTCAAGTGATTACGCACCCTCGCACGTATCGAGGGAAGGAGGGTGCGTTGTCAAGTGATTACGCACCCTCGCGGGTATCTAGGGAAGGAGGGTGCGTTGTCATGTGATTACGCACTGTTGATAGTTCAAATGGTGAACTGTGCGCCCTGTGTCGCAAGAGAGTATAGCGCAAATAGCTCATCTGTTTTCCAACAGGTTATGGGCCCAGCTAAACGTTAGGACCCTGGGTTCGACTCCCAGAAGTGACCTGAGCCTGAGAAATTGTACAGGTGTACAGCAGTAGTGAAGATTGGCTACTGTAAGCTCGAGTTCTCGTTCTGTAAGGAAGTACAGGGCGAGGGGGCGTGTTGATAGTTCAAATGGTGAACTGTGCGCCCTGTGTCACAAGAGAGTATAGCGCAAATAGCTCATCTGTTTTCCAACACGCACCCTCCAGCGTATCGAGGGAAGGAGTACCTCGACAAACGACGACTTCAACCGCCGTTCGGAGTAAACATTTCCACACTGTAAGCCCTTCGCTCACAGCTTCTGTGAGAACTCCATCTTGGTCATCCCCGTGTTTTGCCTATAGGAGGTGACTTTGGCGTCAGCATCGGCTATTACCTCGTCCGTGGCGTACCCTTTTAGGAGGAAAATGACTACCTCCGCGTACGTCGTCAAGATCTGCGTTCCAGGGTCATCCATAATGGTGCTCTGCCCCGTGAGGCGCGGCTGCACCAGTGAGTGCGCTTGGCCTGGGAGGTAGAACTGAAAGCACTATGCGGCGGCACCTTCATGGAAACCATTGGTATTACACGCTGAATGGAAGCGTGTGAGATTATTCAACACCGAGATTGGGTCTTCGCCTGAGAAGGAGTGCTTCTTCATTTGAATATCCATGCGGCGCTGGATCTTCGTGAGTCGTTTAGCGACCGACCCGTCGTAAAGAGTGGAGCGCTAATTCATCCTGTAGGTGTCATAACCTACCATTTTGGCGAAGAGGTCGTTAAGCCGGACCACCTTCCTGACCATTGTGCTTTTCTCCTTGGGAGGTATACTGTATTTCGAGCGGGAACTGTTCACGGATTCGGAGTCTGAGCTTCTCTACCAATCCCTGTCTTGCTTTCTTTTTTTCTCCTTCCGTTTCTTTCGGCGTCTTTCCTTTAGGTGGTCTGGGTTTCTGACGATATCCCCGTTATCGCGATCCATCCGAGGAGTATCCTGTCCTTCTCTCCTTGGCCCAATTCCTTTGCGACCGGTATCCTGTCCTCCTCCGCGGGGCGTCAGGTCCATATGGTGCATAGCCCGTTTCCTGAGGTGGTCCCGTCTCCCTACGGCAGTATCCTTTCGTCCTCTGGCGTAGGAGGTGGCAGTGTCCTGTCCGGGGTCACTTTAGGGGTTGATAGAGAGAACCTCTCCTATACGGAAGAACAACTTTGTAACGAAGCTGCGGGGAGCAGCTGCGTGGTTTGGGAAGGAGCCTCCACAGGGATAACATCTGAGATCACCTCTAGGAAGGGGTCGGAATCCAGCAAAGCATCCACAGCAGGGTGCGCCCTCTCCGTTGCGATTTGCTCCACAAGGACGTGGCGGCGTGCTCCGAAGTGGGCTTCAACACCTGCAGGTATTTTTTCGACCAGCTCTTGTGAGAGGCAATCCGTAAGGCGCGGGGCCAGCGACTCCAGGAAGGAGTTAGCTTCCGGGTGTTACCGTCACTGCAGCTCCTAAGGTGGTGGCTGCGATGCCGTGTGCGGTTCTTCAACCTCCACGTCGTCGTTCTTCAGAGGTGTCGTGGGGATTCCGCTTGCCACCGATCATGCTTTCTCCTAAGGCGATTCCTGAAACGCTCCACAGAGAAGCCAGGATTCCGAAGGAGATTTTCAGGGTCCTCCAGTGTGGCGGCAATCCCCTAGGGAGTGCTACGCGTGCTGCGCCCACCGACGGAGTCGGTTGCTTGAGGATCCTACAGGTGGATTTCCAGTGAGGGTTCTGAGGGGTCCATAGAGAAGTAAGTCGGGGGTGATTTTCTTCAACTTCCGAATCACCTTAAGGAAGAATTCCAATGTTGGTGTCCGATCGTTGCGAACTAGAAAAACTGTTCTGCTGCGACTTTTGCGAATATTTAAGAAGCTGAATTTCTAAGTCTGGAGACCAGTTGTGGTATTGTCAAGTCACCTTTCCAGGTAATAGAGCACAACGTCCGTTAGGAGTTTTTGTTGACTCCAAAATTGCGTATTCCGAAAGGTGGTCTCCGGTATTCGCTGTGGCGAGCCGGGGGAATTCACAAAAGGGGATTCGCAAACACCAAGCGGAGGGGGAGGTTCACTGGGCGGACATTGTTCCTACAGGCCCTGCTTTGACACGACCTGGGGATCGGCGGCTTAGAAATCTGAGGATGATCGACGAGAGTCTCCAACCGGAAAAGTAGATGAAGACTAAAGGGTACTTGTCTTTACTTCCCCAGAGGTGGAGCTCAATCGGCAGATTGAGTACCAAGCCGGGAGCCCGCCTCGGCAGGTCTCACAACTGTACTAATTACCTGCATAAAATAACTAAAAGAAATATAAATTCTACCGGTTCTTAAAGATACTGTAGCGCACGCGAGCATAATTTTGCACAACGAGGCTCAGTAAATAAAATGAGAGCCCTCTTTAGGGATATCACACCATAAAGCCACACCACCATATTTTCTTAGAAGCCACTGTACTACTGTCAGACGTTTTCAATGCAGATGGGACCCTCACAAAGGCATTTTGTCATTCCACGGTGAATAAAAAACTTTTGACACATTTGCATTGACGAGGTCGTCAAGAAACAGTGTGGAATACAGTGCGTTTCAAAAACATATTACCCCTCAAAAGTGCGCCAAAACTGTACTGTAGGCTAGATTTTGCACATAGTCTATGTAGAATCGTTTCAAAAAGATATGTACACCGCCTTCTTTGTAATAAAAATGGCTTGAGGTCCGCCACTTTCCAAGCAAGAACAGCTTCCAATCGTTAAATTAAACGCCGAAACACATTCCAACAGTGCTATTGCTAAAACACTGAAGCTTTCTAGGGTCATAATAGCTGCTTTTCTCCAAAATCCGACTCTTTATGGATTAAAACGATCTCCTGGTCGCCCTAAGAAGCTCAGCCCATCGGATAAAAGAGGAATTAAAAGAGAGTTATGCAAAGGAAAAGTATCGTGCAAAACAATTGGAATAAATCTCAATCTCAACGTTTCTAAATCAACTATAAGGAGGCAGATAAACACCACAAGTTTATTTAAATATAGAAAAGTGAAGAAAACTTTCTTTCTCCAAGACCATCACAAGCAAAAGAGGATTAACTGGTGTGCTGGAAAAGCTTACTGGAAAAAAGAATGGGAAACTGTTATTTTTAATGATGAAAAAAAGTTCAATTTGGACGGACCAGATTGCTACAAATATTATTGGCACTATCTTCGTCATGAACGTCATGAATTCTATACCACGCACTCCGGTGGAGGCTCTGTAATGGTCTGGGCGGGCATTTCTATAAAAGATCTAACGGAAATTGCCTTCATTGAAACGAACATGAATGCAGAAAAATATCAAGAAGTTCTATACAACTATATGCTACCTTTTGGTTTATGTTTCCATGAAGAAAATTTCATTTTTCAACAGGATAATGCGCCCGTACACACTGCATATTTAATCAAAAATTGGCTACATGAGTCTAAAGTATCTGTTTTAGAATGGCCAGCGCACTCACTAGATTTGAACCCAATCGAAAACGTTCGGGGACTGCTGGCAAGGATGGTTTATGCGCATGGAAGGCAATTTCAGACAGTTTTTGAACTCAAAAACTGTATTAAAAATTGCTGGAAATCTATAACAGTTTTAATTGTGGAAAAGTACATCACTTCGATGCCGAAACGCTGCATTAGCGTTATACAGCAAAAAAGATGCATAATAAACTATTGATCGTCGCGCAGTTAAGATTTGTCATTGATGATCATATGTTTTTGAAACGTTTTTTTGACTTTACTTTTTTCTGAAACCTATTTTTGTAGGCGTACAGTATACATTTGGTCGTTTCTTTGAGATTTCACAGCATGTCGTATGTTTTTGAAACAGTCTGTATGGTGGGACGAGTATCGTTAGAAAAGTTCGTAATTGGAAAAGCGTTAAGAAACAATTGAGAATTTATAAGGGAGAAGAGTTCTAATTGGTCTCGAGCATCAGATGGATTAAGCATTTTGAGAAATATAGAAGGACCAAGAAAAGAAAAAACCTCAGTGAACAAAGTGCTTCGACCAGTCAAAAAATAAATCTGCTACATATTCATTAGGCAATTCGCATATTTTGTTGCAATTGTACGTGAGAGCACTGGATAATGGACCGCAGAATACATTTTTGAGCCAAGAGGCACTCCTGACACTGGATTACAAGATTTGCAATTTCGGGGACGTTACAGTATCATCGGATGGACTAAATATGGATCAGCACCGAAATCTGGGTCGGCTTGACCATTAAATATACCCAGGTTTGCAAAGCTCAGCCTACCGCCAGATCCAAAAACTCCTGTAGCTCACAAACGGCTCATATGATTTCAAATCTAAGCCCGCCATCAGATTTGGCGCCCTTTGTTCCATCAAATGTCGACATGTCGTCTCCTTTGTAGTGCAAACTACGAACGTGGCACAGACACGAGCCGCGTCGCGGAAGCACCACCAAGGTGTTCAAGCTTGCTCTCAATGAGAGGTGGCACAGCGAGAGAGCCCTCTGATAGGGTCGACACGA
>JAHNZQ020000016.1:896007-960939 GCA_019155205.2 Gracilaria vermiculophylla | reverse complement strand
CAATTACTACCCTTCCTAGGGACACCCCCAAATGGGGCTAGTGAAGCTAATACTATTCATAACCACGGTTGTGGCAGCCGGGAGCGGATCAAATCCTTATGAAGACCGCTGTTGCGGCATACCCTCGGCGGGCCGTGGCACTACGTCCTTCACGAATGTCGATGCCCACCCACACGACTCCCAATACCACCTATCTAATTCGGTCCCGTGCCTGACCGGTTAGTAACCGCGATGCCTCAAAGCCGCATCCTCGCCACAAAACAACGCCATTCTCGAAATGAATATGCAAGAGCTTTAACTGAGCTCCGGAGTTCGGGAACATCAATCCGAAAATGCGCACTGAAGCATCAACTGCCATACTCATCCCTGCAGAGACTCAATACGATACACTTTCTTAACAAGCCACAACAGAAAAGAGGACGCAAACCACATTTCACCGAAGCAGAAGAAAGCATAATCAAAGAGACTGTTTTTTCTTTCTCCCATCGCGGAACCCCATTGTCACGAAACTGTCTCAAAGAATTGGTACAACATTACGTGCAGTCATTACCGGCTCACCGTAGATCAAAACTGCCTTTTCACAACAATAAACCATACGATGGTTTTGTTCGGAACTTCTCGAGGTGACATCCAGAATTGTCTCTCAAACGAAGATCGCAGTTAAAAAAGTCTCGTCAACTTGCGATGTCACCAACAAATCTGGCGTAATATTTTGCAAGGCTCGAACAGATCTTCAAAGAATTCAAGATTCAGAACCCCGATCATGTCTTCAACATTGACGAAAGTGGCTTTCCTACCCGAACAGCGGCATGTTCTCGTGCTAAAGCGTTATTCGATTCGAAGGGCCGAAGCAATTCTGTGGAGTTGAAGTGGTCTTCGAACGCTGATCATGTTACAATGATGCAAGTTATTTCGGTAGACGGAAGAGCATGGAGCCGTCTTGCAGTCCAGCCAGGAAAGCAGGAAAAACACCGAAAAAGAGTAGATGGAACAACGGAGACGCCATCAAAATACTTACCAACCACCGCCCATTGCGTGTATAGAGAGAAAAAAGGGGTTGATACCGAAATATTCGACCAGTGCGCAAAGATGTTTGTGAACGAAACGGCACAGCTCACACAAGAACGCAAGAATATCGTGCTCGCATTAAATGGATACGGCGCGCACTCTTCCTTTAAGGTATTGCAGCTCTTCAAGGAAAATGACATAGTAGTCGTCGACTTACCAGCGTACATAAGCCATCGCACACAACCGTTGGACTTTTCCGTTTTCTCTCCATACAAGACCGTTTTTCGGAATGAGCTGAACAAGCGTACGCTGTTTGCGGGAGACAATACTAAGAATAATTTGTTTACTTTTTGCGAGCTGCTCACGCGATCATACAACCAGGCGCTTACGTTTCGGAAAATCATCAGCGGCATTCGCGCTTACGGGTTACGGGACAGTGAGTGTGGAGGAGTCAACGCCGGTGTTATCAACGCAACAGATATTACGAGCTGGGAGGGTGCTGCGTCACAATTGGCCGCGTTTTCCACCTATGGGGAGCTTTTACAGTCGTTTTTATCTTGCTAAAACCTTTTACGAAGCGATGTAGAGGTGTTAGTTAATGAAACGCTAAACACGACAAGTGGATTGCTGCTGACGGAAAATGCTGTGCTTACCGCGTTGAAAACTCGGGAAATGCGTCTCGTCGAAGCGGAAAGAGAAAAAGCTGAAAGGGCTTTGCAGGCAGAGACGAATCGTCTGCAAAAGCAGTGCGAGCTGGCGGAGAAGCAGCGTGAGAGTATACCAGTTGAGCGCAAGAAGCGAGTTCACCAGGTCTGGCTGTCAAACCGAGGTGAGCGTAATAAGATTCTTGCGGCAAATCGAAGCGCTCGTCGCGATGCACGGAGGCTACGGGTCAGCTTGGACGCTGCGGATACCTTGATGACCCATTAAAAGTTGGCGTATTTTGGCATGTGGTTACGGCGCTTTTGACCCAGTTCTAGTGCGTAATTGAGTTCCTTGAGGACATCGAGTTTGGTGCATTTCGACTAAATGTTCGGACGTTAATGGTCAAATTATGGTGATTAGAGTAGAACGGGCGTTAGATACTCCATTCGGGGACATGTGGAAGAAGCCAGAGTGTCTGTTGTAGACTCGCTGCTTGTATTGTTTTTAAATCTTTGAAACTGACCCATGTTTTAGTACATTATGATACAACACATTAGAAGCCTTATGAATCTGTTTATTTTTGGCTCAAGTGATAATATTAGTTGGTGGACATGTCTTTTTGAAGAGGGCAACGTTTAAGAAAATAAATATTTATCAATATTTAAAGCTTTAAATGGTAAACCGCTCGCCTTGAACCAGTTCAACACGTAAAACGTCGGAAAGTTAACATGACTTCAAACTTGGCAAGTGAAGCCGACCTCATTTCCATTTTTCTGCAGTAGGCTTGACCTTCGATACGATATATAAAAGCTGGGCGTCTTAGCTTTTTGTGTCCAAAATTTGGCTTCTAAAACAGAAAACAGACGTCGTAACGTAGTAAGCGAAATTCTGTAGCGTCCCAAACGGTACTGTTTTCGTACATACTTAGGATGTATCGTGCCAAGCGGGTTTCCAAAAACAAAATCAGCACCCACGGAGCGTGTACGAGGCTACACAATTCGGTCACACCTCTATTATCTCAAGCTTTGAGATCAACCAAAGACGATCCTTTGACTTACTTTCCCACTCCCTCGCTCGCTGCATCTGCCTACTTTACAACCAACTCATTTTGAACACAGTTCAAAGCCCTATTTTTAGCAGCGCGAGAGGCATCAATCTTGCGCCTCTGCTTGTGAGTCTTCGCCGAAAACCTCCAAGGGCGCCTCTCTGCGCGGAGCAAGCTTAATAAGCCGACGGAGCTCTCCAGCTCTTTCAAGACAAGAACTGCCTTTGATGCTTGGTATTAATGCGTTCAGCACAGACTCCGCGATCTAGAGACGCCCGTTTGAATTGTTATCGCTGTCTTGTTTTGGCCGAAACTTGGAACTCTGGGGTTTAAGTTCCATTCGAACTGCTTTAACTCAAGTACTCATATGATTTGTACGAAAGTAGACTCTATTGAAAGCTACATGTTTTTACTATCTTTTTACAAAGTTTATGAAGGGAACGGGTCATAAAGTTTTCCGTGAGAGAAAGTAGCTTCCTGGTCGTTCTTGGAATCGTGATTTGGAAGAAAAACGAGCTTTAGAGGTCCTGATTGAAACGACGCATTAAAAAGTTTCCTTCTCATTACATGTTGAACTGTTACAGCTTTTAGTGTGCGTTTATAATGGTTTGGTTATTTTTGGCAATGAAATTGCGCTGGAACTATGCGTTTTATGCAAGTTAAAAGGTGATCTTAAGATTGTGCACAGCACTTTAATTACAGAGAAGACTTCTACTTCAGGATCACAGGATAGTCTGCTGTGGAATCAGCTTTCTTTGGGAACAGTTTCAGTAGATATTATGGATAGCTCCATGCGCGGGGGCATAATAGGCTCCACGGTTTCTATGCAACCTCAATTGCTTATGGTAGTCGTTCGAGCGCTTGATCTGTTAAGTAGATGCTGACAATTTTGACCAATGAGTTCGGCAGTGACTGCTTCTTAATCAGCGTCTATTAACGCAAATGTGACTTATGCTGCACGATTGAGGTTTAAAACTGCAGATGATCCCCCTCCGGTATGCCAACGATCTGATTCCACTCGAACAAAGTATTGTTGGGACGGTGGATAGAACACCGGAACCTTCAAAGACAACATCAGACCGTTTTCACGTCCGTTCGGATCTTTTTCCTCTTCTTGTTTCATTGCCAGTGCTTGTGACTTTGATATGGTTATTTTCTGATTCTGATACACTCTGTTTTCTTCGAAGTCTTCAACCCACAACCACCACGTTTCTGATGATCCATGCAGCGCTTCAATCCATCGAAAATCTGGCATCAACTTGAACTCTACGAGAATGAGGGTCTGAGAGAGCAATTTCACTGACTGATCCCGTATTTCTAATATCGGGATGGCACTCACCGCCCTTTGAATCGTTTGAATAATCTGTGGTGCCCGAATGATTCCAGACAAATCTTCCTTCGACATCTTCCGTAAATTGTGAATATCGCTCAACTTCGCTTCTTCCATTAGAGCAATGGTATCCGGTTGAAGCAGATACCGTCTCTCCTTGCGATTCATGTAAGAAAATTGCCAAAGAGGGTGCTGAAAAGGCCAGATTCGAAGTTCCGAAGCTCTGGCTAATTCCAGAGCGGCTAGAGAGTAACTGGTGAATCCTCGGCGTATGCATATTTCAAACAAAGCTCGAAGAAGTCGAGTTGCGCTCTGAATAATGTAGCTCAGGTCTGACATGCGAATCAGAGCCCGAGATACAAATGCTTGTAGCAGGATAGAAACTTTGCCTTCACGAGTTTCAGGGGTCGCTTTGACAGGTAAGGGACAATTCTCACGCAGTAGTTTGTCCAGCTCATCAGCCTCTTCCTGCCTCGATCGCATCTGTTCGAATTCCGTGGCACAGGAAACGGCATGGATAACGTTTGAGTACATGAATTCCCAATCAGCAGTAGACTCTGCCCGGGTACGGGGTAGGTTTTGAAGAATTTCGTTCCAAGCCACAATTGTCTTATGTGAAACATAGAAATGTGAGGATACCCTTCCTAGATCTGTCGTGGTAAGCGTGCCGCCGCGCGGATTGTAGCGACACATTCTAGCATCGTCCAGGGCATTGGCAGCTTGCTCAATAAGTGTGGCGCGTCGCGAATGAAGCCCCGGGTCGACTGCAACTTCTGCCCAATCACTTCCATACACTAGAGGGTTCTTTGGCATTCTTACGCTCAGGTAGGTGTAGCTCAACCAAAGAACACCTTCGCCGATTGTTTTGACAGTTCCCGAGACAATTTCGGCATTCAGGTGGTCAGCTAACCTAGAAGCGGAAGACCCCAAGTTACTCTCTATGGGAACGGCATGGGTAAGCATGTTTACATACTTTGCAAGATGCTCGTGAGCAGTTATGATCGTTCCTTCTCCTTGAGTGTCGAATTGAGGCCGACCAGCACGCCCAAATATCTGCATGACGTCGAGCATTCCGAGCTGTTCAAATGCCCCCTTTTGGGTGTTGTACACCTCTGTTCCCATAATGACAACGGTTCTTGCTGGTAAGTTAACACCCCATGCAAGCGTTGCCGTACAACACAAGAGCCTGATCGCTCCCTCAGCGAAAAGTTCCTCAACAAGATGACGATCGGGTCGAAGAAGACCCGCATTGTGAATTCCAATGCCTTTTGAGCAAAGATCGCGAATGTCCGCGGACTTGGATTTGGACACTTTCTTGGCCGCCCAAGTTGGAAGAACGCGCTCATTTTCTTTCTTACTCGGCTTCCCATTGCGAAGACGTGGTTCTAACGGCCGAGCTTCATCATCTCCAAGAAAAATGGTTTGACAATTGTCGTCAATAGCTCTCTGCATCATCTCCTGGGCCGCCTTGATAGTTCCTTTCCTAGAGTGGACAAATATCATTGCCTGATGACCTCTCTGCAGAGAGTCTTTGATCTTGCGCCATGCAATCTCGTGCATCTTGCTCTCCCGGGTCCTTCTTCCCTCGTGAGAATTGCTTGTTCCACCGGCGGTAATTCCAACAAACGCCTGAGATAACGGGACAGGTCTGTGTCCGCTATCAAAGTGAAAGAGCCCTCGCGCAGGATTCACACGCATAAAGGACGCGACATCCTGATAATTGGGGAGTGTAGCACTAAGGCCGACAAGACGAACATGTCGATGAGCTGCCTCAGACAAACGCAAAGTCCGAGCCACAAGGGATTCTAAAACCGCTCCACGGTCATCGTGCAATAAGTGAACCTCATCTATGATGAGGAGTGTAACCGTGTGCGCGAGGTGCGATCCACTCTTCCGTGTGACGACGTCCCATTTCTCTGGAGTCGTCACCAAGACATGAGTGTCCAAAGCTTCTCGCTTTGTCAAGGACATGTCTCCTGTGTACTCACGAACTTTAAGACCTAGAGAGGCTAGCCGTTTCCCAAACTTTTGAGTAACTTCTGCGGCTAGAGCTTTCATCGGAGCAACATAAACAACCTTGAAAGAAGTTTGTGCTCCTCGTTTCTTGGCAACAATCTCTCGGAAAATAGTTAGTAACGCCACATTAGTTTTGCCCGCTCCTGTGGGGGCACATACAAGAAGGTTTTCTTCCGAATGAAAGGCTGAAGGAAACACGGTTGTCTGTATCCTGTTGAGGGTAGTAACGCCCTTCATACACTGCAGTAGCTCTGGGTCCTCCGTAAACGCTGTGGAGATGTTCACCAGCTCTATGTTGCTATCGTCCTTCTTCAACGGAGGAGGAACAAAAATTTCCTCATAGCCATTTCCAACTTCTCGAGTGGAACCCTTTGGCAGGCCGACTCGATCGATGGTGCCAATTGCCGAATCCGATGCCACGCCAATTCCAGGAAATGCTTTCTGTCTCTCAGCATACGACGAGCCTCCTAGATCTTTGATGGAGAACGGGTCGGATTGCGAAAAATTCTTTTGGTCCTCAAAGAGACCGCTCTTTATAGCTCTTTCTCTTTCTTTTAGCTGGCGATTTCTCAAAGTCTGAAGTTCCTTATCACGTACGGTGATTTGAATCCCCGCCACAGAAAATGAAGCATTTGTTGCCGGAGGAGTGTCGCTGCCCCCACTAAAGTCCACATACACATTGTGAGCAGCAAGTTGTGAAGCATCATTACAATCGTCGATAATGGAATTAGTATTGTGCTTTATGTTCTCTCTTTGCGCCAACACGTCTGCTACAGCGTCAAAGTCACCAGCAAAAGCGTCAAACAAGTCGCTTTCGAGACGGGCGTCTAATATAGAATCATCAATGAGAAGAGGTAGAACATCTGTAGCAACCTCCGCAGCAGAACGACCGCTGGCCTTCACGATTTCCAGCTGGCTACATCTTAGGCGGAGCCACGCAGGCGAAAATTTTGCAGGTTTGGATGGTTCCAACGTCTTTGGTACATCGGGTTGCGCGGGTGATGAAGAGAGCACTTCGGCGAAGGTAGTATCGGCATAGCGTTCACCCGCCCTCGACGACAGCGCACATTGTTCGAAAGCAGCGGCAGCACTTTGATTCCATTGATGGAGGCGATGTGGTTGATGTCTCAGAAAAAAATTAGAACTTTGTTTGAGAGAAGTTATGTAGTGATGATGAACTCGTTTAACAGCATCTAAGACGCGTTCAAGTTGTTCGATGGACTGCGGGTGGCCTCCTGCGGAGCGAAGTACAATCCAAATAGAGTTAATTGCGTCATGGTCATCGCTGAGAGAATCCAAATGATGTTGGACAGAGCGATAGATGGTGGTGGTTGTGAGAGCCAGTGAGCTGGGATCGCTCTGCGGAAGAACGGCTTGAACGGCCGCGTGTACTGCAGGAGCTGCCGGGGAATGCAGAGGAGTTAGAAGTGGCGCATGCGAGGGTTGCTGAGGTTCCGGTGCAGTGAATCGAGATTGCAGTTGGACCATTTTCGCACTGGAATGAGGGAGAAGCGAGCTAGTTGGCGAGCACGAACGTGCAGAATGAGGCTGCTCGAGAAGAACTTCATGCGGAACCAACGCAAAAAGAGGGCACGAGACGCGCAGATTCCCGGCGGTGGGCGCAGATCAGAACAGCGCGAAGAGCGTAACCACGGGGGGAGGGCGTGAGAGACTACTCTGAGGGCTGGAGCACGATAACGAGGATGACGGTGCAGCCTTACGGCTTGCTGCGCTGGCGGCACATGGTACCGAAGGTATCGCAACGCCCTGTACTGTCGGCACAGACATTCCACGTGGAAAAGGTCTCGAGGATCAAAAGGCTCGATCGACGAGTGTCGTACGGACGTGGGCTGTGTACATTAGTCACCAATGAAGAACCTGGGGCGATGTTGGCGGGGGGCAGGAGCGCGCGGCTGAAGCAGGGTGTTGTTGCCATGAAGGTGGGCGCGCTTCTCTGGACAGCGCTGTTCGAAGTGGAGCTGGTGGTGTTTCTGGTGACGCTGCTGTTGACGGGATACGCCAGCCTGGTGCTGGGCCGCGACCAAACGATCCGACCGTTCTACCCGCACGATGCGACGCTGTGGGTAAGTTGAGCAGCTTGCGAGGGACAGGCGTGCAGCACGTCGCCAATTTCGTCGCTAACGTGAAGCACAGTACTCGTACCGCGGAGACTCGATCTCGACAGAAGCGCTGTTCATCGCGTACTATCTGGTGGCGACGCCCGCGCTGTACGCGCTGAAAGAACGGCAGCTGCGGGCGCAAAAGCAGCTGACGAGCGCACAGCGGCGCGTGGTGGCGGCGCGCATGGCGCTGGGGGTGTGGAACGCGACGATGGTGGGCATTGTGGTGGTGGAGTTGCTCAAGGGGTACGTGGGCCGGCTGCGGCCGTCGTTCGCAGAGGCGTGCCTGGCGAGGGAGGCGCCGTACAATGACGAGGAGCTGTCGCGCGTGTTCTACAACAACGCGGACTGCCCGAGCGGCAACGCAAAGGCGCTGCACGACATGCGGCGCTCGTTCCCGTCCGGGCACGCGGCGCTGGCGCTGGGCGGCGGCGCATACGTGCAGCTGTGCCTGACGGAGCTGGCGGGGGGTGAGAGCGACGAGCGCGCGGCGACGCTGATGTACTTGTCGGGCTGCGCGCTGAGCGCGTTCGGCTTCGGCGTGGGCGCCAGCCGCGTGGTGGACGCGGCGCACCATGTAGGCGATGTGGCGGTGGGCTCCGTCATCGGCCTGTGGGCGGCAGTGATGCAGTTTTGGCATGTGCGCGCGCGGTCGGGGCGCATGGTTGGCGCTGCGCGTGCGCGGGCAATCCCCCCGGCCCCCGCCGCCGCCGTCAAGACCAACTGACGAACCGAGAGCGCGCGCCTGTTTCGCTTGGCACCGTAAACCACCCCCGCCATGTGCAGCGAATCCCCTCCGCTGGGGCCGCAGGCACCCCCCCCGACGCCCGGTCTCCCCGTCGTCGCCGCCGAGCCCGTCCGCGGCTCCCAGTGCCACCTCTGCCACGCCCATACCCACAAGGCGCATGCGCACCCCACGCCCGCGCCCCCATCCGCGCCCACGCACACACCCACGCCCGCGCCCGCTTCCGCTTCCGCGCCCGCAATCGCGCCCTCGCCCGCGTTCCCCGCCGCCGTCGTCGCCCTTCACCGCCGGTCCGCCTCCGTCGACTCCAAGGGCTACTTCAACGTTTACGACGCCGATGACTTCTCCGAGGAGGCGCACGGTATGGCGGGAACCATCGTCAAGCGCATGGGCATGTTTGCCTACGCCCTTTTCTTCATCGTCCCGCTTGCGTTTGTGGCTCTTGTGTTCGCCATCGTTCCCCTCGGCGACCCCACTGTCGCCTCCATTTCCGAGCAGTGGGTGTTCATCTTCGTGTCCAACGCTGCCGTGGCGGTCGCCATCTCCTACTTGTACAACGCCACCTTTCTCGCCTGCGCCCGCACTGAACGCCCCTTCCGCACCTCCATCATCCCCTTACTTGCCGTCTTTCTCGCTGAAATTGCCATCATGACGCCGGTTCTGCTCGTCCACGCCATCTTCGATTGGATTGGTATAGTCGCCCTTACCGTGTGCTATCTCGCCCTATTTGTGTCAATGAGAGTTGCGTACCACACTCAGCATAAGCTTGTCCACTCCTTCTTCAGACGCTTCATGTTCTTGATCATTCTGTACATTCCCATACTGTCAGGTTTCGTTATTGCTTACCGCGAAACTTCATCCGGTGCTTTGCAGTCGTTTATCTCATTCATGTTTGCGTTCATTACCTTTGTGTATCGGCGCGTCATGTTGTCAAAATTGGACCCGTTTCCACTAGAAATCAGTCAGCTTCTTTCCGGTTTCTGGGTGCAGAACTTGGGAGACCTCACTACAATTTTGGCCTTCCCACAAGTAGCCCGTCCGGCGGTGTTTGCTGCTATCTTCTTGGCAAATTCGCTCAGCAACGTTGCTTTTCTCGTGTTTGTTTCCGACCCATGGATATACAAGATCCGCCCCACCTTGAAAACTTATGTGCTAAACGGCATAAAAGGAAACTTTCCCATTCCGCCCGTTCCTGAAGCGGATGAATCCTTCGACCCGCGAAACAGAGGGCATGACGCAAATACTGGAGGATACCGAAGAAGGCAGTTTCGCTTTTTTTTCTTTCGTTTGCTTTCGCAGGGTATTTCTATGTTTATGTATCTCACTATCTCACCAATGCTGCGCTATGGACTGAACAAGCAATTTACGCCACTGGCCATGTTCACCGGCGAGCAATACAGGCGGTCTATGATCTACGCGGCTTCAAATCTGGTTTTTATTGCTGCTGTCGCCGTGGTAGGGTATTATTATCTGAACAAGCGACATCACCAGACGTTTCACGAGATTCGTGAAATTCACAAGCACGATCTGGTGCACCATACATGGGTTGGATTAATGACAGCCATCGTCACGCACAATTTGATTTTGACCATAGCAATCATTTTGTCACACTATTGTATTTTTTCGTCCTTCGAGGGGTGTGTTTTCGAGACTTAACCGTGCGGCTGTTCTGTAGTTGAGCTGCGGTTTCTCTTTCAGGTATCAAAGGTTCGACGGTATATGAAGACGGGGGAGAGACGGAACGCATATTTTGTCGTATACAATTAACTACGGATGTTCAGTCTCCTGTTCTCTGTGTTCATTGTTTCTGTGCTTGAGCAGGGCCAGGGCAAGTACTGACCTGGAGCGTTTCACGTTGTGCTCTAAAGCGTCGAGCGATGCTTTCGTCGGCCTTCATGTCACAAATCTGATGCAGTGGGCAATGAAGGTCGTAGGCGGACTAGACAAGGATACTGAAGGGATCTTTAAAAAGGGTACTACCCCCGATTCTGACATCACAGGGGTACAGTGTGTGTGGCCCAACATCGCAGTGCAGCACATTAAAAACTTAACTGCGTGCTTTTTTCCAATATTTGTTCGGGATTAGATATGAACGAAATGTTGGTGTAAATATAGCTTTGGGGACACAAAGTCCAACATGGAGAGTTTGTCATTGCAGAATGAGAGGCGCGCTCTGGCAGTATGACGTGGACAGGGAGAGAGCTTGTTCAACTACTCTCGCGGAGCACTCGGTCTTGTGTGTCTCAGGATTCCAAGGTACGTTGCGGTTGACATATTGTTCTGTTCTGCAAAGGGAAGAAGTGGGTCATGTACGACGCCTACTCGAGAGAGCGTGCAAGTATGTGCAAAGCGTTGTGGAGAGCGATATAGATCGTGTGACAGTCTGGTGAGAATGGCGCGGGAGTTTTGATTGCCTCGAATTTACGTAAGCGCAGCTGTGGATGAGCTATTGCAACTCAAGACGAGAAAGCAATGAAAGTGATTGGCAGATAAGCGTTGGGTTGTAAACACGAAAGTATTGCTCTATTGCTCCAAACGAGTGGGCAGTATGAATGGCGGGATGCCCTTCGTGTCGAAGTGAGCTATAAGCATCTCCATGAAAGCCAAGCCGTAGAAGAGCGGTGCGAGGTTCGCCCGCGATATTAAGAGGGCTATATCATCTATCACTCGCGTTGGAATCACAGCTAGTGTGATGGCATGGTCGAGCTGCTATTCCAAACCGACGTGACGATAGTCATGGAATGGGAACGTTTCCGTTGCAAGGTTTGGTTACGTGCTCGCCGCCCAATGGGGAGCGGCGGCCACTGCGCTAGCCATCAACTCGAGATCGGTTTCGAAATTCAAACTCGAAACGGAGCGCAGACGTCCCGCCGGGACCGGGTCGGAGATCTTCTCCGAGACGCGCAGCGGCGACGTCGGCCCTCGCCGCGGAGCCTAAACGGCAATACTGCGCACGCGCGCCGTGCCGCGCCCATGACGGTTCGCTCCTCCGGCAGCCGCACGCGCGCGCCACGCGTCAGCGGGTCGCCGGCCACTCGTCGCGCGCCGCCCGCGGCGGTAGCCAACCATCATGCGCCATGCGCGTCTCGTTCATTCGCCGTATGTGCAAACGGTCACCCTGTGGCGCGCGCGTCGTGGCCTCCTGCGCGTTGTTTGCGTCGCATCGCGCTCCTCAAAGCGCGGCAGCTCGCGCGCCGATGGCTACTCGCTCCCTTATCTTCGCCCTCGCGTCGCCTCGCGCTCCTAGCTCCGCCCAGCACGCCGGTCTCTCCTCCCCCTCCTTGCGCTTTTCCTCGCTTTGCTTCCGCCCCACCTCGGCCCAGAAGCCGCCCTTCGTTCCGCTACGTGCGATCTTTGTTTGAGCTTGAGCGCCAGCGCGTCGAACAGGCTTCGACGACGGATTTGCCGCGTCCCAACGTGACGCGCTTCAAGCCTCCGGCTCGTCCGCCTCACACGCGGCCGGACCCCAGGAAGTGCCGTCCGCAGGACCGACACGCCGTGCGCCATTTGTTTCGTCACCTCAACGCCCGTGGCGTCAACTCCCCCGTCAAGCTGGAGAACCGCAACGATCTTACCGTTTGCGACAGTGACTCTGTTCACTCGAGCCAGTTTCAGACTGTTTCGAACACTGAGATTCTGCACCAGTATGCTGATACGCTTGACTTCTCCACGTTTGGAGGCGCCAAGGTGCTTGTAGAGCACAGTGAAACAGAGGCCGCCTCCGAACTACATCCAGAACCCGAGGGCTCTTATGCTCAGTATCACCACGGTCACAAGTCTTCCGATGCTTATGAAACAGAGGACACGCCATCTCATCACGTCAACATTCAACCTCAGGAAAGAGAACCCGCCTCCGAGCAGCTTCAGCACACTGCCTCTTCCGATGTGCCGAGCACGTTTGAGCATGTTTCGGGCCAACTTGAAAACGAGATCCATTCACTGCAACCGGTGAGCGCCCAGTCCCAGATCAAGGCTAGGCTGCGCAATGTCGATCGAAAACTAGTGGCACCGTATCAAGTTGCACAACAGTCTCACATCGATGACGATCAGCATACGGAGGAGGTTCTCGATGACCACATCAGTGACCATGATCATCATTACGAGGAGAGCGTAGGCACACATTTTGATGAAGCTCGCACCTATAAATTTGGTGAGGAAGACCATGTGGAAGAAGAAGAGCACCAACAAACTCACGAATTGGATCGTCCAAAACAAGCCCCGGAAAGCCCAGCCTTTCACCGATCTACAAGTGTACTCAACAAGGTCGAGTACATGAACAAACAGCAGAAGCAACATAAAACCGATCACAGCGATACAGCTACGTCTCTTGGTCCCCCGCCCATGTTTTCATACAGGTCTCGACGCTTGTCTCGCAATATCGCGGATGCGATGGCACACATCTGGGAAACATTCTGGAAAGATGACGTGAGACTAATAGCCAGAATTATCAAGAAACGTCTATCACAACTTACTCCATACTTCCGGAGATTCATAGCTCATTTGGTTGCATTCTGGGGGAGCGTCACATACATTCGACGCGCCCTGGCAGCATTCATTCGAATCCTGAATAGAGATGAGAGAGTCAGGGAACTGCTGCAAAGAATTGGCTGGGCCAGTGCAACGACACTCAAGATATTCCTATCCATTTGTAGCATGTTAATGTCTGCTGTGTTGCAGTTTTATCATCTGATGCGAGATAGAATCATACCGGATGTACACCGGTTGATTCCCATTGCATACTATAAGTTCATCAATAGCCTTTTACGCCTTTCAGAGCGCTCCCCGTGGCCTCTCGTACTCGGGCCGTTTTCACTTCAATTCGGCATCGACAACCAAAAACTACCGGATGCTTATTTGCTTCATGACAAGCTCGGAATCAGTCGCAACGATGTCACTTTTGCCACAGTGAATGGTTTGGCTCATTCTATTCGTCAGACCGTTGATATGTACCGGACTAGAAGAGGAACTCATACTCCGGCTGAGCAGTATCGTGCAAATCATGATGATGATGACGACGAGGATGACGATGACGATTCAGACTCAGAAGTTGAGAGCCATGATTATGATTCGGAAAGCACCCCTGTCCACAGCCAGTCTACCGATGAAGAACCATGTCCAGCTCCGAGCATGTACAGTGGACCCCAATACCATAAATCTTCGAAAAGGTCCAAGGATAGAAGTCGCAGACGCAGTCTCGGACCTCTAACCGAAAAGACGAATCAAGATGACAGTCGCTGGCACCAATCCCGCAACAAGCACCGTCATACCCACCATGAGTAAATATTGTGAACGGGTTTGAGTGAAGAGCTCACCATCTTTGCGTTGTAGAAGAATAGGAATGAGAAATCCACTGTTGTTGGATTACTTTCAATTTGTAGGAACACCGTCTCGGATAAACCGTCTATCTTGGCTTGAAATTTTTCTTGTTCACTATGCGAGACCTGCGTTGACTAATTATAAGAAGTTCCACGTGCTTTAGTTTTTCGATTCTCGATCCCAACAGTGATAAATTTTCTGAAGAATGAAGTTTTGTGTGAAATATTTTGTAGGAACCCCTTCAATGTGTTTTTCTCTACTACGCCAATACCTGTAGTCCATCTGTGTTTGCGAGACGAGTCACGAAAGTAGACTCCAGTACGAAAACATGTTTCCCTTTCCATGAAAGAGCCATGAAAGAACAAACAGTACAAAAATGCTCGTACTTTTACAATCTGCGAGCGGTAGATCTTTGCAAAGCTTCCCACAGAATAAGGGAGCGCATAGTTTCAACAACGTCATTCTTTCATCAATCGGCATTGGTTTCAACAACTTCTTTGGTCTATGGTCTCTTAGAAACAACTACCCGTTCATTTGTTTTTCAGCTAAAGCAGAGCAGGAAATCAGTGTTTGGATTTTTTTTTGTGCATGTAATTTTTGTGCGCTTCAACTTGGATAATGGGCACAGCGTCATTAGACGGTTTGGTGTTGGAGAAAAGTTTACTCGTATGCACCGATTGTCTGTTTTAACCAGATTTCTTCATACAGAGAAAGCCACGGTAGAGCCTGTTTGTAACAGCAAAACATATTCGTTCCAACAGCTTTAGTTCTTAACAATCGTATACTTGACCGATATTATTAGCACCATAATAGTTCATCTGTGTACTACACCTAATAAATTCGAAAATCCTTCTTTTCTCCAACGAAAGCTTTTCGAAAATGCAAATTATCGTAAGCGTAGTTCACATAGGTGCTCCACGACGGAAGCGACGTTTCACAAGTTCAATAAGAAAGCGAAAATGTGCACTTCAAAGACACAGCACTAAGTTGAACAAATCACCAGAAGTGTTCAGGTGGTGAAGCTTTTGTTGAGAATTCGATCAAATATTATAATTTCCGTCAATTGCCACCGGTGCCAACGGCACCCTTGGTACCCCTGGTACTTCACCCTTCCTACTGTACCTCTTATAGCCTCGTGGACTTCGAGAAATAGTTTCGTCGCATTTGATAAACGCTAACCCTTAGGAATCTGCTCACACGAATAAGGCCAAAAGGTCACCATAACGCTCAGCTGAAAGCACTTCCTGGGCATCTTCGTTTATTGTGCTTTCAAGTTCACTCTGCCGAATTCGAAGTAGATGAACTGACGCACACACGCGCCGCTTCGCAATATCAGCGTTTCTGTCCATCTTACACGCTGATTTTCCTCTGTTGGTTGGGCCCTGTCTTCGAAGTATTTGTTGAAAGCGACGGATAACTCTTTATCGAGTTTGTAATAACCTACTATTTTCCCGAGTATAAGCTTTGCATTGGATCTAAAGCATGGGTAAGACAAGAATGGGTCTTCTGGACCTTCGAGTTGAGACGTCAATACTGCGGAAATCCCTTCAAGGTGCTCGTGTGTTAAATGTTTACGATGCTCAAAATGGAAGGACGTACATATTGAAGATGTCTGTCCCACCATCACGGAACCAAACGACGTTGGCGGAGAACGCGGTGGATGGGCATGATGAAAAGCAACCATCGACATCATTATCCCAGTCATGGGGAAAGCGTTTGTTGCTTCTAGAATCGGGAGCACGAATGCATATGACGCAGTTCGACAGAGAAAAGGACGTACCATCTGGCTTTTGTTTAAAGCTTCGAAAGCATATTCGCGGAAGACGTCTTGAGTCAGTCGTGCAACTTGGAGATGGCGGTGATCGTGTCATGGATCTTGCGTTTTCTGGCGAAGGTGCGATTGTATCTCACCTAATCGTGGAAGCGTTCTCAGGAGGAAATGTTATCTTGACCGATGCAGACTACACCATTTTGACTCTTTTGCGAGTTGATCGAACCAAGGGAGACGGAGATGACGGTATTGTTGCAGTACGCGAGAGGTATCCCGCAGAGAAAGCCCGTAAGAGGTCGATAATCACCAAGGCAGATTTTAATGCAGCAGTGGAACGTGCTGTGGCTGCTATACCCGATGAAAAAGATATCCAACAAGCCCAGGGAAGGCATGCAAAGAAAAAGATGCAGGCCTTGAGTGTTGCCCGTAAAGCTCTTGCCTACGAACTAGCGATCGAACCTTCCTTTCTCGAACACTCCCTGATAGCTGCAGGTTTTGATCCAGAGATTTCACTGAGAGAGATGTACAATAAGGGCGCTGAACCTGTTTACGAAGCTTTTGAAGAGCTAGAGAATACTATAGCTGAACAAATGAGAAGCGGGTCTGTGAAGGGTTATGTCATTCTGAATACTACGCAAAAAGATGGGGCCACGACGGAGACCTATGTAGACTTCACACCGTTTCTTTTTAATCAGTATAAGAAAAAAGCTTTCAAAGAATTCCCAACCTTTGATGAAGCTGTCGATGAATACTTCTCCCGAATTGAATCACAACGAGCCGAAATCGCCCAAGCGAAACGCGGGGCGCTTGCATTCAAGAAAGTCGACAAGCTGGCCTCGGGACTAGAGGGTCAGGTAAAGGTTTTCGAGAACGTCAGAGATCTATCAGGGGAGCGAGCACGAGCTATCGAAGCTAACATCGTTGAAGTTGATGCCGCGATCAAAGTTATCAATAGTGCCTTGGCCGCTTCTGTCACGTGGCAAGGTTTAGCGAAAATGGTACAGGATGAAAAGAAGAATGGCAACCCAATCGCTGCTATAATTCAGTCTCTACAGCTTGAAAAGAACCAGATTACTTTGAAACTTGAGTATAAAGATTCCGGGGAAACTGAAAGCAGTTCGTGGGACGAAGATGATGATTTCAATGAAGAGGATATCCATCGAGGAGAGGACAAGAAAGACGAAGAATCTCATCAAAGTACATTGAAAAGTTTGGTCGTTCCCGTTGATCTTGGGCTGGGTGCGCATGCAAATGCTCGTCGCCATTATGAGCAACAGAAGACTGCTACTTCAAAAATGCAAAAGGCGGTTGAAGTAACAGATAAGACCATAAAAGCAGCATCGAAGAAGGCAGCTAGCGAAGCTCAGAAACTAGAGCAAAAAGCAGTTGTGGCTTCGATCAAAGCCCGACGAGTTCCATTGTGGTTAGAAAAATTCTACTGGTTCGTAAGTTCTGAGAACTACCTAGTCGTTGCTGGAAGAGACCCTCAGCAGAATGAATTGCTGGTAAAAAGGTACATGGGTCCAGCAGATGTTTATGTGAATGCTGACGTAGACGGAGCATCTAGTGTTATTGTCAAGAACTTCAAGCGGCCGAATTCTGAATCGTATGATGAAGTACCGCGAATTACTCTCGAACAGGCTGGAACTTTTGCTATGTGCCGATCTTCGGCATGGGACGGTAAATTCATTACTTCAGCATGGTGGGTCCGAGCTAGTCAAGTATCAAAATCAACCCCGTCCGGAGAGTATCTTCCCAGTGGGAGCTTTTTTATCAGAGGCAAGAAGAACTTTCTAAAACCTAATCAGCTTGTTATGGGCATTGCGTTCTTGTTCCGAATTGAGGACTCTTGTATTGAACATCATAAGGGAGAACGTTGTATCCGCAGCCTAAACCAAGAAACTGCAGAAGATTTGAAAGACAATGATAACGTTGAGTCTAAAGAGCATTCTTTAACTTCAATTGAAGAACATGACACTAGTCCAGAGATTCCCCATGTTCTTGAGCAAGGCTCAAACGATGAAGATGGAAATGGAAACCAATTGCAGCGAGACGTAATCAAGATTGTGAGAGAACCGAAGAATGAAGAACTACCGATGTTATCTAAACCTGGAAGTTCGGACCCTCTGAGACGAGCGCAGCGATCGCTGGAGAACTGCGAGCATCAGCAACTTGAATTGGATTCTGAAACACAATCGCGGACCACAAAAAAATATCTTTCAGCGAAGGAACGAAAATTGAGAAAGAAAGGTCGCAATCTTGCAACATCGCCATCCACGGATAATGTCGAGCGGCTTGATCCACCAGAATCCTCAGAGCCGAAGAAAGAGGCGAGCTCTTCGAAAACGATGACCCCAAAAGGTCCCGTTTCCCTACCCCGTGGGAAGAAGCACAAACTAAAGAAAATGAAGAAAAAGTACATGGATCAAGACGAAGAGGAAAGAAATATTGCTCTTGCACTGCTTGGTTCAAGACCTGTCAAAGAATTGGAACCTGCGATTCATGGAACCGCTGATGAAAGCGAAAATTCTCACCCTGATGAAGAAGATCAGGATGAGGCAGGCACATCGCATGGAGAAAGACCGGCACGTCGGAAACGAACAGATAAACAAGAGGGCCTCCGAATGTCCGACCCGGAAGGTCTAAAAGAACTCGAAAGACTAGAGTTGGAATGCTCTCATATTCTCGAAACTCTGACAGCTATACCTCGTGCGGAGGATGTCATTCGTTATTCTTTGCCTGTGTGTGCGCCGTATAGTGCAATTTCAAACTACAGATATCGAGTAAAGCTAATGCCGGGCACGTCAAGGCGTGGAAAGGCGTACAGAGCCGCCGTAGCGGTCATGCTGAAAGAAGCCGAGAAAGATCTTTCTACATACAAGCAAGAACGCGACGCAATGAGGCTAACGCCCGAAAGCGAAGGGATTCATATGATGCTAGGAAATGTGAAACTAATGGCGAAAGGTTTAGCAGAAGCATTGAAGTCGACCGCCAAGAATGCAAAGAACAAGAAATAAGAGTTACAGTGCGTTCTGGATCCTCATGCGATCAGGAAGAGTTTGCCACGGCTTCATTAATAGCATCAACGGTATAGATCTTTCTCTGGAATAAGATTTGCCAGTATTACTCTAATTAATGGAGATGATGTTATGATTGAGTTTGAGGAAGAACATCAAATTCCGTAAAAGCTTTAGCTTTTGTTTATATCCGCAAAATATATGGAAGTAGGTTTTAGTATCCGCTTTGTCCTGAGACTCGTATTGAAAGTAGCAGTACTTGATACCTTACGTTATGAGCGCCACAGAGTCGATACTTTAAAGCCTGAGCCGCAGTCAGAGGTCGTAAAGTAGTTGAACATTTACAGGCAGTCAAACTGCTTTCTGAATCACTTCTTTTCAATTTGGTTTTGGCATGAATTTGGACTACTTTAGGATTTGGGCATGAACTACTTTTCAAGAGGTTTCTTCCTCGTCAACAAGTCGGTTCGAATTCCACAGCCACCGCAACTGATCTCAATGCTAACCGCCGCCGTTCAGTGTTTGACTAAATTGAAATTCCCAGCATTAAGCTTGCTACAGTTTATGAACATGTACTGTATTTTGACAAACTTGACTTACTCGCGCGGGCGAGCCATTGATACGTTACTAACAGTTCAACATGCAATGTGTCGGAAAGTTAACTTGACGTGGAACTTGGCAAGAAAAGCCCACCTCATTTCCGTATTTCTGCAGTACTACTTTTAACGTTCGATACGAAACTGAGCGTCTTAGCTTTTTGTGAACAAATCTTGGCTTCTAACACGGAAAACAAACTACGTACAGTAGTATGTGAAACACTGCAGCGTCCCAAGTGGTACTGTTTTCGAATATAATTTTAATGTGTCGCGCGTGCCAAGCTCGTGTCCACAACCGGCATCAGCGCCCACAGAGCCTTCATGTATCAGGCTACCCAATTCGGTCACACCTCAATCATTTCAAGCTTTGAGATCAACCACGGACGATCCCGTCGACTTACTCTCCGACTCCATCGCTCGCTGCATCTGCCGACTTTACAACCAAATCATTTCGAACACAGTTCAAAGCGCGCTTCGGAGCAGCGCGAGATGCAGCAATCTTGTGCCTCTGCCAGCGAGTCTCCGCTAGAAGCTCCATTAGCGCATCTCTGCGCGGAACGAGCTAATAAGGCGACGGAGCTCAGCAGCTCTTTTTAGGCAAAAACTGCATTTGATCCTTGCTTTTGAAGCGTTCGGTACAGACTTGGCGGTCAAAAGACGTCCGTTTGAAGTGTTATCCCTATGTTGTTTTGGGGGAAATTTGGAACTCTGGGGTTTGAGTTCCATTCGACGAACTGCTTAAACTCAAGCGCTCATATGATTTCTGCGAAAAAAGACTCTATTAAAAGCTACATGTCTTTGCTTTCTTGTCACCAAGTTTTGAAGGGAACGGGTCATAAGTTTTTCCGTGCGAGGAAGTAGCTTGCTGCCCGTGTTTGTTGGAATCGCGGTTTGGCAGAAAAACGAACCTTTAGAGGTGTCATATGAAACGACGCATTGAAAGTTTTCCGACGCATTACATGTTGAACTGTCATTACAGTTTTGATGCGTTACAGTATGACCATGTCCCCTTTTAGCCTTCATTATATCCCCGAGAGCGTAAAATAAGTGCGCGGATGCAAGGATACTATTCCTCAGTCCATCTGTTCTATATTACCCGCTATATATAATATCATTAACCACTGTCGTTATTTCTTATCCTTGCAGCTTGTAATGATTAACTAAGGCCATGTAAATAGCGAGAGCGCCTCGTCTCCCTATATCTTCGCAATCTCGTGACGATTTATTTGCATGTGATGTCTTGTCGACACTGTCTGCCTGGGGCTCTTCCGGTGCACATTGCGGTGCATATTGCGAGTGATTGTGAGTTAAGTCATTTCCACGTGTCACGTTTTATCACACTCTGATATACCATAACTTTTTTACGCTATGTACGGATCCTACGTGGACATAAAGATTCGCCATAAAAACTATAATACTTCTTTTAGCGAAAATACTGTTCTTATATTCATCGCGGCCAACTCATTTGTGAGGTACTTGAAAGAGTACGGCATAGCAACCTTTTCTGCTGTTGATTCACGGCCATCTTGTTCGCACAGGCGGCATACAATGTCTGGTTCGGACTTCTTGCGAGATGGACCCAACAAAGACCCACATCCAGAGCAAATGCGAACGATGTGCATATCACTTGCCATGGCGAGACGGTCGCGTAAAAGAAAAGATGCACCATGCGCCAGGAGTCCATCTCGTTCCATTTCTCCGAAACGAATAGCTCCTCCTTTCTTTCGGCCCTTGATTGGCTGTCTGAAAAGCGGATGAACCCGGCCAGTGGTTCGCACTTGAAATTTATCCAGCACCATATGCCGAAGCCTTTGGTAGTGAACTACTCCAGTAAATATGTTCACTTCAAACGGCTCCCCTGTGTATCCTGAGTAAAGGGTTTCATTCCCAGCACGCTCGTATCCAGCCTTCGTGAGCTGCTCGGCAAAATAATCGATGGCACGGTGTTCTTCATCGAAATTAAAGGGAGAAGAATCATTAAAATGGCCGTGGAGAGCTCCAGCTTTCCCGGACATAACCTCCACCATCATACCGATTGTCATTCTACTTGGAAACCCATTGGGATTGAAGAGAATATCTGGTGTCATTCCACTTTCAGAAAACGGCATATCTTCAGAAGGCCAAGATGCTGACATTGTACCTTTCTGCCCAGCTCGACTGGCAAATTTGTCACCAACGCATGGTCGTCGAGAAGTTCGCGTTCGAATATTTGCTTCACGAATGCCCGGGCCTCGAGAGCCCTTGGTGTGTCTGTACATATCCGAATCGTATATTACGACTTCATCGACTGTTCCTTCCTCTGTTGACTTATACTTTGTCCAGTTTGTACCCGATGAATTCGCAGATCCATGAAGGTTGCAAACACCGTACAAAGCATTTCCCTGACTTATTCGGGCTCCGACAATGGGCAGTCCATCCCGATCAACAGTTTTCAAAGTTTCAGTTTCCTCCTGAGAGAGCGGAACAAACTTAAAATCTCGTCCCCCGCCCTTTTCATCGAGATTTATACGATTGTTGACGTAAACACTTCCATGCGCGAACCCGCGTTCAAGGCTCGCCTTGTTGATCACTAAAGCATCTTCCATATCATTTCCCGAGTAGCTGATAACGGCAATCACTGCATTTATGCCATTCGGATGTAGATCCGCACCCATTGGATTCTGCATGCAGTTAGTTCTTGTGATTGGAACTTGTGGATATGTGAGCCTATAAACTTTTGCATCCATTCTGTTCCAGACCGCGTGGCACGGTGTGCCCATGCTTTGCTTCGCCATCTGACATTGAAACATATTTCTTGGGCCTTGATTCATCTCTGGAAATGGCGATAAAGATGCGAGCACGGAGAGAAATGAAGTGGAGGAGATTTCCGCATGAGTGGCCCCACTCATAGTAATTGGATTGACAGAGTGTTTCTGATTATCGATGTGCGGTCGTATTCTAAGGAACACTTGTTCCATAGTCCCGATCCATTCGTCCATCCCATTGCTGTCATCCTGGGCACCTGAATTCTTCCATGCAGCTTTGGCAAGCCATTTCACTGGTCTCATAAGGCGTCCCGAGCAAGTGTGAACGTAGATTCCGGGTTGAAATGTTCTCACATCTCCGGGAGGGACATAGATGATCTCGGTTTTGTCTGAAAGTGCGAGTACTGCAGATCTGATTTTCGAATAACGCAACTGCAATGTGAGTTCTTGTGCGCTGGCCTCTTCCACAAATCCGAGAACTCGTCCGTCGACTAGAACAGGAATAGTATCACTCGGGGATTTCAAATGTGCCGCAGACAATGCTGGAGCTGGAGTTATGTTGAAATCAGAGATAAGATCCTGTACTTCTTCCCTTTTCGCGGAGCCACCATGCGTAACGATCGCCGTTGAACTAAGATGATTAAGGATACCGCAAGGATCCCCGTCTGGCGTATGAACAGGGCAAATGAACCCCCAGGCTTCAGGTAGAAGTTTGCGGACAGATGCAGAACGCATAGAGGCATAAAAAGTGCCTCTATGAATTGCCCTAAATTGTGCAATGAATCTCAAATAGTTGATTCGCTCAGCAATCACCGAGTACCCTAGAACCTGAGGCATGTCAAGCCCGCTACTTTGAAGCAGCGTCCCTGTAGATAAAAGATATAACATGTGCTTCGTAACCATGTCCGAGTGAATAGATTTTTTCAAACATTCCTTGATGAGGGAATGGAGCTCGGCACCTTTGACGAATGACTTCGCGTCTTTCGCATTCAATTTCTCGTTCTCGCGCCGAACAATAGAGCCTACTCTTCTCAGCATTCCTTCCAATTTTTCCTTCAGTAGACCAAGATAAAGTTGACCCGGTGTCATTACGGACTGATGCGAAGGCGCATCTTGATTATCGACCTCAATGTTTCCGGCAGCGGTACCCGTGAGCTTGCGGATTACATGCACCAAAAGGTCTGCTTTCGATCGATCAAGAGACTCATTTGCTGGCTCATATGGACCGACGCTGAGATGCACAAAAATATACTTTCGCAATAACGCGACACCCGCTTCATAATTCGACGTATCTTCATCATCATACCCGATAATCGCTCTAAAGCTTCTTCCTAAATATGAAATAGCTGCGTTTTTAGATACAGAAGGGTTTAGCCACGGCTCAGTTTCTTTTCTTCGGAAATGTACGCTTCTTTCGCTCAGTTCCTTAATTATGGCAATTGCAGCATTGCAAAGGGCAGTGTTTTTCACGTCGCCACCCACGATAAGTTCATATATCTCCTTATCAGTTGTTTCCGATGGTAAAAACGCCCTCAAAATAACACCTGCAGGTATGAAATATTCGTTCCTTTCAATGGAAATTCTGACTCGGACAGCTCCGCTTCGAAATAAATGTGCATGAAGAGTGAATGTAGTTAGATCTCTTCGCATAGATCTAAAACTTACAGAAAGTTTTGTAAACATAGCGCCGCGAACCTCATTTGCATCTCTGGATGCAGATATTGGATGGTTTGAACGTGGAACAACAACGAGCCGAATGACTTTTTCTGCACCATTTACAATGAAGTATCCGCCAGCTTCATACTCTTCCTCCTCAAGCTCCCTGAGCTCTCTTCTTGACTTTCCCCGTAAATGACAAGCCACGGAATTCACCATTATTGGAAGACGAGCGAGCCGTTGTGAAGGGAGGGTTATCTCGTCATGTTTTCCATATTTTATGGTGAAGCATCCGTAGAGATCTCCGAGATAAGTTGCACCTGTTCTTTTGCACTCAGATGGATATATTCGACGCTTCGTGGAAACCTTACTAGGACCTTCGAGATTAACTCGTGGTTTTTGCACAGTCAGAGAATGGACTCTTATTGAAACGCGTTCGGAATTTCCCTTTCTGTCATTTGGGCCCCTACAGACAAAGGGATCAAGTTCTTCGGTTATAAGATGTAACCCTTCTTCGATTGCGAAATCAAAAGAGTTCACATGAGCAGCCACGCAATTCTTGAGAAACTCGTGACGTTCATCTTCTGAGCCGGCTGGTAAAGTCGAGGGCTGAACATCATTGCAAAGAAATCCATTCTTTGAAGCCTGTGGCGGCAATGGCCCATTTGACTTGACTTGACCCCTCGCGACTTTCATTCAAACGGTGATGACAAAGCAATGGCAGACCTGCTTCTAATAGAAGAATGATAGATGACGGACATGTGTTCGGATGCAATTGCAGATAGGATATGGGTGTTATAACCACGGAATATGTGATTCAAGCGTGGGAAGTGAGAGGCCGATAGAAACTCGGAAAGCTATCCAATGACCACGGTAGACCAATTGACCATGTGTCAACCGTCCGTTGCGGATCAATCCTTCTGCTTACGCAGACACAGACACGGATACAGTACCCTTGTAAATTGATGATCCGACAGAGGGACGACGACCATTTTCTTTTTTTTCATTAAAAATTGGACACTTCACACTGCGATGGCCAGCCACTCTCGTTGTGTTGATGCGGGACGCTCGTACCACCTTTCCAGCTAGACGAGCACCCTCTCATTGTGACATTCCAACTTTTGTATGCGAGCAATCGGTGTAATAATCGAAACAGAATTTGAAGCTGGGAGAGATTATCTTTTTGCCCTACGTTCGTTGAAAAGAATCTCTGAAACCAACCCAATGAAACCTTTCGCGAGCGGGTGAGAAGGTCTATCATTTTCTACTTTTGCTCGAAACACCATGACACGAGCAGCTAAGAATCCAGCTGATCGGGTTTTAGCATTACACCAACTACCAGGGCAGCTTTTGACGGATGAAGATCTCGAGGGTGAGCACTGGTATGACTGCGTACCAATATGGCCGGGAGAAGGCTCTGGGGGACCACGAGCAGAAATACCTCTGTGGGCCGAAGTCGCCACAAAAGCTCTTTCGTCCGCGAGTCAATTATTCGAAAGGAAAGTTAACAATTCTACTGGTGCTACAATCAAGAAGGCATTGGACAAGGAGAAAACTGCGAGCGACAAGATCGCGGCGGAAACATTGCTTGTTCAAGAAAGTCCGGTGCACCGTCTTGACCAACTTCAGAGCATTTTGGAGTTTGCGTCCAAAAAAAACAGAAGAGAACGCAAGAGTGCCCTTGAAGCTCTCAAAGATTTGTTCATTCATAATCTTCTTCCGAGCGACCGCCGCTTGATTTCCTTCGAGAACCGGGAGTTTTCCTGCGGGAAAGAAGCTATTACTAAAAGGCATGTGATCTATGCTCTCTTCGAGAGTGAACTAAAAGGCATATATGCCCAGTTTGTGAAGATTCTCGAAGAATGCGGAAGGGATCCACTTACGTTTATGAGAGAGATGGCGCTCAAGTATGTAGCCGAGCTTCTTATTGAGAAACCTGAAAATGAAAACACGTTGCTTGCCCTGCTTGTCAACAAGTTGGGAGATCCAGAGCGGAAAGTATCGTCGCTTGCATCTCAACAGCTATTGAAACTAATCTATGAACATCATCCACGCATGCAATTGGTAGTGATCAAAGAAGTTGAGCAACTAGTTTTGCGAAAGAACGTGTCTAGAAAGGCCCAATACTATGCTGTCAATTTTTTGAATCAAATACGATTCTCTGATCAGAATGTGGAGCTAGCGCGAAGATTTGTGCGTCTGTATATGGATTTGTTCACTAGAATTATTTCTGAAGACGAAGCAATGAAAAGTTCTGAGTCATCAAAGTCAGAAAAAGTCAAGATAAAGCGCATAAGAAAGAAAGGGAGGATTGTGAAGAAAGAAGTAAAGGTAAAAGAAAAAGCCCACGATAAAGGTGGTGGTCGCCTCATAGGTGCGCTTTTGGTAGGGGTGAATAGAGCTTTTCCGTATACTCGACCAGAGCAGGACACCGTGTCTTACGATGCATACTATGATACACTGTTTCGGGTAGCACATGGCCAATCTATATTGTCGGCGACACAAGCATTGGCATTCTTACTGCAAATTTCGCAGGCGAATTCCACACAGAATGACAGGTTCTATCGTGCTCTGTACTCTCGAATGTATGATGTTGCTTGGGCAGGTGAAGAAAAGCAGGCATCATTCTTAAACTTAATATACAGAGCTCTGAAATCTGATACAAGCACCAAGCGGATTAAGGCTCTCATGAAACGATTACTTCAGGCATGTTTCTACAGCTCTCCGGGATTTGCAGGCGCCTGCATCATGGTAATATCGGAGACACTTGCCCATCGGCATAAAGGACTCGTGCGTTCTTTCCTGTCCATGGGTGAAAACGATGATGAAACTGAAGTCTTCGAAGATATTGAATCTGAAACACGTGAAGCTAACAACAATATAGACAATATGTCCAAGGCAGGAAAGAAATCTCATTCTGAGGACGGGAATGAAAGAGAGGAAGACGAAGAGCCGAAAACACAGGCTGGGTTGCAAATGCCAATCACTTCCATAGCGGTCTACAATCCGTTCAAGCGCGATCCACGCTTTGCGGGGGCAGAGAAGAGTTGTCTCTGGGAAATGCTCGGACTCTCAGTACATTTTCATCCGAGTATATCCATGTTCGCCAAATCTATTTGTGAAAAGCTGCAAGCGATAGAATACCCCGGGGATCCTCTGAAGGATTTTACAGAAATTGCGTTTCTAGACAAGTTTAGTTACAAGAAGGCCAAGAATCGTGTCGCGAAATCTCTGCATGGGAAGAGATCTTCAAGGTATCGGGATGATCCTATTCCAAATTCTTTGATGTTTCATGAACACGCCAAAGTCGGAAAGGTGCATGAAGACGAGATGTTCTTTGCAAAGTTTTTCCAAACGAATCCTCACCGCATTCAGTCTTTTGGAGAAACCAATGAAATTGGACGGTCGGTAGAAGGAACTGAGATTCCGGAAGATGCAAATGATTCGGACATCGATTCTGATGAAGAAGAATTTGAAAAAGCTCTATTCGCTGAGATGCGCCGTCTTGGGGGCGACAAGAAGCTTTTTAGCGACGGTAAAAATGAAGTTGTCGATGAAGACGATGAGGATGAAGATGAACTAGTAGCATTTGATAAGGCTTTTGGGAAAAAGAAAGACGATGACGAGGTAGCAGATGTTGATGAAGGCCAGGACACTGAGAAACTTCACCATGATGAGTTTTCAGGCGAGCAGAAATCTGGCTTTTCGAATGTTTTTGCCCCAATGGAGGATTATGCAGACGCAATCAATGCTGAACAAAGCCAAACATATGCTCAATCTGACGAGAGATCACCGTTATCCATGATTAACAAAGGTCGTCGAAAAAATCTTACTCGGGCTCAAGGTTCAAAACGAGAAGGATTTCAGGACGATGGAAAAACACTATTTCCATCTGACTCATTTACAAGCAAAGAACAGGCTACGAATACGAAAATATCTCTACAACACCCAGCAAGCTCATCAAAACGAAAGTCTGGCACCTCGACCGAAGAGGCGAACGTGAAACAGAAGCGACGAAAAAAACGAAAGCTACGTTAATCGGAAGAGAATATGTGAAATTGGTCAGAGGAGGGGCACTCCGATTGCCCGATAGAAATTTCTTTGACCAATCTCCGCATCATTCCAACGAGACGAAGCTTTGAGAAAGTGGAATTCAAGTTCGCGTCGTCTAGAATGGCTCGTTCTTTCTTGAGCTCTACGTACAAGTCCAAGAGCTCTTGATCAAGCACAGCGATTTCACCGTCCAGGTTGCCCGAGTGGGTCGTTTCGTAAACGATGTTGGTGGCTTCCAGTTGTAAACGTGCCGTATTGTTTGCAAGTATCTTGATCTCTCGAAGATACCTGTTCGTTTCTGTCTTTCTGGACTTCACATGATTTTGTAACTGACTTATAGAACCCAAAAAGAGTTCAATCTTTTCTATCGTCTCCTTCCGAATGGCTTTGTTTTTGTTTTTAGCTTCCTCCAAGTTGTCCTTTAACAATTCGGACTCCATTCTCTCGTTTTCTTCTTTTATGATTGTGTAGTTGACGAAAATCGGATCTGCAAATATGGTTTCGGTCTCTTCAGGATTTTCAAGGTGTAGCGTTGCCATATCCAACCATCTCTCATTCCAAGCTTTAAGAATCTCCTCTGCTTCCTCCTCTGAACGATTATTCCTCCGTAATTCGATCGCCAAATCCTCTTGAGCCAGGGCAAGTTCTTGCATTTTTTTCGCGAGGACGTAGTGCTCATTTTTGGAATCCCAGATTCCACTTTGCAAGTTCTTATCAGCTTCTTTCCCCATCCATTTGGCACAAGCCTTCGGTTCGCGAGTGCATGTGGACTGTGTGGGTTTAAACCCGCTTGTAGCAAAGTAATGGGTGCCATCGTTCACGCACCATTCTGGTAAACCGCGGCGAAGCTTCTTCATGTTCTTTGCACACCGATACCACTCCTTCACACTCTTGGAATAATTTGAGTAGCGTACGTTAGGCTCATCGTTGGTGAAAAATTGGCGAGCGGATGGCGTCTGGCACTCTTGTTGGCAGAGGTCGCAGGACTCTGCTGCCAGATAACATTCCGTCGGATCGTTCTTAGTGTTGTTTTCCGAGGATTGTTTCACAGAAATCGGTAATGTAGCATCATCAGCAAAGACGAAGCCACATGCAACACGTAAGAGAAGCGTTGCTATCAAGAGCAGCCGCGTCATTCTGGTACCAAGACCTTTTCAATCATGAGCGATGCATGAGCGACTGCAGATTGTACGGGGGCTCTGCTTTTAATACGCTCATTGTTTTAGGGCTGTTTCCCCCTTAAAAATACAGAACAGTGGTATGCACCCGTAAGAACAGAGCTCAGTTATGAAACAATACTCATTGCTCAAGGTCTGCGAAAGTGAGTAGAGAGCTTTAACGGACGCGACAAGTTTACCGCCCGTTAAATTCACCATATCATGCTTAGAGGCATTATTTAATGGGCTTGAGTCTACTTTTAGGGAATGGACGGTATTAATGGAAAACAGTCTTGAGCCTGTGGATTGCGAAGATTATGGGGCAAAACGTTTGAAGGCAATGCGACTCTAACGGTCGCCTTCGATTCAGCTCATTAGGCAGGAATGGTCGTGTGGCTTGGTCTCAAGATCACCATGTGCGCCATGATTCACGAGAGACAGAGCACGTGAGGTTTGAAGTAAGCTGAAAACGCAAAAAGGGTTTGGATAGACTTCAAAAAGCTCAAGGCTGCGAAGTGCGTATTATTTCACTTTTCCTCTTGTCTTCGAAGTGTCTCCAACGTATTGATGCTGTAAAGCCTTTGACTTTCTCTCACGTGCTCCTCTCGGTTTTCTGCCGACATTGACGACGAGCATTTGTTGAGTTTGCTTCTGATTTGGATCTGGCGCCATGATAACCATGGAGTAGTAAGGGATGTTGGCAGCGACGATATAGGTGGATATTACCATCACTGAATATTGTGTGCGGTGTCGCGTGTGGCCAGCTGATTCTCATCAACTCTCCTCGAAATGACCTCATCAGGAGGGTGATCCTTCTCCCCTTCTTCAAAGGTGTAAGACACTGCGATGGCGATGCGTTGCACCTCTGTGTTGAAATCTAATGAAGCAACACTAGTTGGGTATCTCGAAAACTGCGTTATGCGCTTTTTCGCATCAGCATCCCAAAAAGACACATAGCCATCGGCACCACCGGTGGTGAAAGAAGAATACTTCCTGTTGTGAACTATGCAATTAATTGGATAGGCAATATCTTCGACCCGATGGCATCTAAAAGAATACGAACGCGTAGGCTCATCAATATATTCGACAGCAACGCGACCCTCAGTGCTACCGACTACGATTTGCTTGCCATTGGCTGGCGAGCTTATGCCTCTCAACTGACGCGAAAGTGTGGCGGGGATAATATCGTACAAAAACAGGGAGGGATTTCGGTAGTCAATGAGGCGAATCTGAAGATTAGAAGTGATAAACGCAAGCCCATGTTCACCGCAGCGAGTGGTCCCGTACACCTTGCCGCCAGCATCAATGGAAGCGAGACGGTCGCTAGCGCGCACGTCCCAGAGCATGAGACGCGAGTCCCAGCCGCCAGAGGCGATTAGGCCATGCTCGGGAAGGCATGTGACGGCGCGCACGCCAGAAGAATGCAGACCCAGGGTACGAGTTTCCAAGGTATGCTCGCGCACGATGCCGAGTGCGACTGTGCCATCCAGGGCGCCGGCGGTGACCAAAGAGTCGCTGACCCAAGTTGAATCGAGCACCACAGAACGGATGTTGGTTTCTCGCTTCAAAGTACCGGTGAAGCAATCGTAAATGGCTATGGTCCCGGCCCACGAGGAGACGAGGATGAGGGGGGAATTGTTTGGGCCAAAAGTGACACGAGAAATGGCGTCCTGGGGGGCGGGGTCCATGACATTTACGGCGTAGAGGCTTGATGTCATGGGTGGGTGGAGGGGGGGGGGTTGCCAGGGTCGCGATTTAAGTGGGGGGGCGGGGAGGATGAGGAAGGGGTAGGAAGAGAGGGGGGGAGGGAATGAAGAAGGGAGAAGAAGCGTACGCGTGCAGCACTTTGAGAAAGAAGGGAAACGAATTGGTGTGGCATGTCTTCGGCGGGCAGCGACGAGCACGACGCTGAGTAAGTAGGAGAGTACGAGGTGGACGGGGGTAAGAAAAGCGCGGAGGGAACGGCTCGCGATGAAGGCGCGGCGACGCACGGGCGGCGGCACGGCCGCCGGCGCGACATGCCCAACCAAACTGCCGAACGCGCTCGCGCGAGATGCACGCGCCGGTCGCGGCTGGCGCCACGCGCTGCGTCACGCCATGCTGGGCCGCGCGGTAGCCGCGCGTGCGCTCGGTAGCCGCGAGGCGCACGCGTGCACTCTTTTGGTGAGAGCCGCCGCGCGCCGAATAAAACGCCCCCTGCGCGAGAGTGCGCGCCCCGCGCCGCGCCGCGCCGCGCTGCGCCGCACCGCACGCTGCGGCTCGCCGTGCGCGTGCCACGCTGCAGGCGCCAGCTGCGGAGCCAAGCACGCGTCGCCCCCGGGCCGGCCTTCGCCCTGCCCTTCGCTTCGCAGCTCTGCGGTCGCGTGCGCTCCCTTCCCCCCTCTCCCCCCGCCCATCACCGCCGTCGCCCGCCATGCGTCCCCGCCGCCACCGTCATCGCCGCCCCGCCGCCGCTCCGCCCCCTCTCCCTCATGACTCCCCGAGCGCGCTCCAAGCGCACCGCCCGCTCGCGTCGAGTGTCGCTGTCCCCCGCCGTCCCCCTGCTGCTCATTCTGCTTGCGTTCGCCCTCGTGTTGCGCCAACGCGCCACTCGCCGCCCCCCTCCCGTGCTGGCCGACTCCTCGTTGGCTGTCGTCACCACCTCCAACTGGATGTATCGCCGCTTTTTGCACAACTTCAAGTGCAATCTTGACTTTCTCAATCTCTCCTACGCCCCCGTTGTATACTCGCTCGACGTACGCACGCACAATCTGTCACACCACCTGGGCTGGTCATCGGTTCTCATCTCTCACGAAACGGGCGACGAAGCCAATCCCGGACAATTCAGTCGCGATGGTCCTCGTTCCTTCAACCAAATCACCAAGAACAAACTCAAGGCCGTTCTCTCCGCCCTTCTCTCCGGCCTTGACGTCTTGTTGTCTGACGCGGACATTTTCTGGTGTTCGGACCCCGCACATTACCTACAACATGTTCTCTCGCGTTGGCCGCAGTACACAAATGCCGATGTGCTCATCCAACCAGAAGCTAACTATCGCACACTCAATTCTGGCTTCTACTTGGTGCGCTCCAACGAGCGCACGCTGGCCCTCTTTCGTGCACTTATGCAAAACATACACATTGGCCACCATGACCAAGATGTTGTCAACAAAGTCTTTTGCGACCCACTGTACGGAGGGCGCAAGATTCTCGAGTCATATGGAGAGGTCCCGTATCGCTGTCAAAGCCGAGGCGCCGACATCCGTCTTCTCCCTGCCTCAAGTTTCCCTTCAGGAGCACAGCTCTACGCCGGCACAAATGTGTTTCACTACTCCCGCCAACAACTGCGACGCATGTGCGACCTCGGTGACTTCGTTGTATTACACAATAACTTCATCAAGGCGAAAAAGAAGAAAGCAAGGCTCATTGTCAAGGGTATGTGGTTTGCCTCTGGCAGCGACCATGAGCCTGTTTGTCTTCGGCAACCCATAGAAGCCGACGAGGCCTCAATCAGAACGTGCGGCAGTTACTGCTGACGGCTTTGAGAAACAGTTTTTCGTCGAGCATACGGTTAAACCATTCCGTGTCCGATATCCTGACTACATGACCGTTGCCACCGGAGCGGCGGCATTTCGCGCCTTCAGGTCGTGTTGAGATCATGTCGTAGCTGCCTTGGTCTTGCCTTGTTGATGTTCGTGAAAATAGCCGAAATTTGGGTTTGGTCAGCACACCATGGGCTTCTCGTTGTTTGTCCAAGACCTGTGGTACGAAACACATATCTGCCCTGTTCTTTCTTCATCAACTGAAAAACATGAGACAAAGAACGATGAAAATGAGACATCTCTGCAAATACGAAGTTGCGTACAATGACCACAATTACGTACAACTTTGCACTGCATTCATTTGGGCTATTGGACACGGCCACAGCGCTATATCAATTTATGATTCTGGGCTTTTCTGCACTCGTAGACATTACTCTATGAGCTGTGTTTCACAAGTGCATTTTGAATGGCCACGTTCACGATGCATACGAGCATTGGCTCGTCCAACTCTCCACCAATGTGTTTTTCTTTATAAAATGAAGATTTTCACGCAACTTCACGTCGGTCAAATGCAACTCAGACTCTTCACGATGCAATCGCATGGGCAAGTTGGCTTGCTTACATTTCAGTTCTTTTGCACCAGCGCATTAACCTGAATCACAAATGCAACCCGAAAAACTTGGTGCGTGTATTCCACAGTGTTCTACATAATGATCCTGTTCACATGAACCTGAACAAATCGTAGTCAACTGCAGGTGTGTGAAAAGACGATACACTCATCATTCAGTAGCAAACTCCCCATCTTGTATAGTTCTAAATATGGAAAAGAAGCGGAACTTCTTCCTGATAATGATGGCACTCACTATGACCGTTTCCAGGTCGAGTGGGGCAATCGTCACTCCTGGATTTCTTGTGAACTCCTTTTCTTATCGCAAACGTATTTCACATGGGAACCTCCCCCGTGCCTACATGCGTTTTCCTCAGGGGATACCACTTGTGTTTGGAAATTACATCAGCCAGTACAAGGTCATTGGCAGCAACAAAGCCGAGATCACGAGAGGCAGATCCCACAAGGCCAGAATTAGTCTTGTTCGAAGACACTACCGAACCGATTACTTTGAGTTGGAAATATTATCTCATGACATTGACACATTTCCTGTGCCCATGGACGGCAGCAAATTTATCGTTCAGACGCAATCCCGTTACAGAAGAAGGTATCTGACCATTACTTTCGTAGGAAAAAGGATTCGAAGCCCAAAGTTGAAGCGAGCTAGAAATATTTATGCAACTGCATTGGTCCAGACGATGTTGGAAAATGCACAGGTTGTATTTGGCCCAAGACGTTGTAGTCGCACGATAGCTACGATCACTGGAGTTTGCAATAATCCTTATCGGCTAGCTTCTGGAATAACAAATGCTCTCCAGCTGCATCAATGGAGGGTCCCAGGCCCGAAACTTTCTGATGATCTTCCCAATCCTAGACATATTAGCAACACTCTTTGCAAGAGAATATCAAACAAACTTGCTCCGAAGAAGATTAACTTCATGTTAGTCGTGTTTGGACAGTTCATTGATCACGATTTTGTCCTTACTCCTTCTGGGGAAACAACATTTTTGGATGCAAGCTTTGTCACCCCGGCAAATGATTCTGGACGAGGAACAATGCACTTTTTGCGTTCAGACCCCATTCCACTGAAGCCAAATGAATGCTGCAACCGAAAATATCAACCGAATGGTGGGGAGCAAAGACAATTCAACAGGATTACATCCTTCATCGACGGAAGCGGTATCTATGGTTCTGACAACGATCGAGCCCTGGCACTAAGAGCTTTTAAGGACGGAAAGCTTCGGATGGATGTTAGAGATGGAAAGGAATATTTGCCGAGAAACTCCAAGGCCTTTCTGCCTTACATCGTGGAGAATGCCAACCAGCACAAAAACACAGAGCTCCTTGCGGCAGGAGACGTCAGAGCTAATGAAAATACTGTCTTAGCGTCGATGCATACTCTATTCGCAAGAGAGCACAATAGAATTTGCGACGAGTTGATTCACACTCTACGAAAGTACGGAAAAGTGAGGCAAAGGGATGAGTGGTTGTATCAACAAGCCCGGCGAATAGTTATTGCAGAACTGCAGAACATTGTTTATCACGAATACCTCCCCACGATTCTCGGACCAAATGCATTGAAACCGTACCAAGGATACAACCCATTCGTTGATGCATCAATCGATATTCTGTTCTCCACTGCAGCATTTCGTTGGGGTCATACCACCATTCGCGACAAAATTCAAACGCGTGACTTAAAGAACAAAACGACGATACATCGTGTCCAGGATTTGTTCTTCAACCCTCGAAAGTTTGCAGAGTTTGATATTGAAAGCTGGTTACTTGGAGCCATGGACCAACCAGCTATGGCCGTCGATCTGGAGCATGCAGATTCAATTCGGGATTTTCTCTTCAACCCACAGCAAAGAGGTGTTCTGGACTTGCCGGCGTTGAATATTCAGAGAGGGCGTGATCACAGATTGCCATCATACGCTGCTGCTCGGAAGGAGTACGGGTTGAAAACTAGTGGCCGGGGTCTCGGCGACATTCCGGCGGCCTTGAGAACCAAAATTCTTCATTTATACGGCTCACCCTCTCGGATAGATGTCTTTATTGGAGGACTGGCAGAAAAGCCTCGACCAGGATCACTCGTCGGACCGCTCTTTCACAAAGTTATGTCCTCTCAATTTGAAAGGCTCCGCGATGGTGACAGATTTTATTATGAGAATCTGCGATGGGGAGCGTTTATGCGAAAACTTCCCGTTGTGAGGAAAATCGAAAACCATCAAATTCGACTCAAAGACATCATCCTTGCGAACACGAAGATTAGAAGCCAACACATGCCCAGCCCTTCAAGTGTTATGAAAACAGCCTAAGTGTTGCGCAAAGTTGAGGGAGCACCATATTCTTAAGCCCTCCACGATTTAGTTCTGATAGCCCTGAAGGTTTGAAGGCATTCCTTTCTTTCCATCGGGAGTCGTATGCGGTCACGCTCTTGATATGCAAGTCTAAATCTCAGCCTCGGAAGTTTTTTCGAAGCAAATCAGCAGAGTTCTATCTCAGGGTGTACTAATTCCGGTTTAATCCACACATTAAAAGTTTCGATATTAGATCAAGAATACTAACATAGATGGCTTGCACCTATGTTGAACACGATTCATGCGTTCACTATAGCTATGGGTTCGGAGATGAAAGATGACAAACCAGGGACGTGTATTACACTTCTTCGCTTTGAAGTTGGTAATCTTGAAGAATGTAATGAACGATATAGTCGATGACAGCTTTACGCAGAATCTCGTTGCTCAACATTTTTTGCAAATACCCGACATTCCGGTTCATATTCATATTTCTCGAATACACCCTTTCATAGAAATCACGAAATACAAAATATGAATAATTTGTATGCGGTCGAAACCGGTCCTTCCATTGAACGTAGAGCGTAATTCCGGGAGTGCCACACACATACGGTCCTCACCGAATGGCGTCTTACGGACGTTTTCGTTTCCATGCCATGTAAGAGTGCTGTGTTCCGTACGTTGTGACACCTCGCTTGCTTCACTGCGAACTGTAGATCTCCAACCCACCTGTAATTAAGAACACCTTGAACTGAGACTGAAGACCTACCAATTTGACTTCAGCGCTTCAGTTGTCAAAGTCTGTTGCGGAGTTGCGGAAGCAGAACTGAATAATGAATGATACCAATATAAGCCCTCTTTCTCAAGCCTTTGTAACAACCCAAGCAGCGGCGTTTTTAACGCGAAAGTCACTGAGGTCTTCCACCTGCATCAGCCGACCACGGCTGAGGGGTGGGAGAATTACTGCAGCTCCAGTCAGAATGGTTGTACAAAGCGAATCCCTAGATCTCCCGCCTTCACTTCAGAAGTATGTGGATTCTTTTGCGATGGTCCCCGATCCGAAACTGCGATACCAGCAACTGCTCTTTTTCGCCAAAAAGCTGCCACCTATGGACCCATCCTTCAAAATCGACGAGAACAGAGTCCATGGTTGTACCAGCGTCGTCCATGTTAAGGTTTCTATCGACGAAAAAGGGCTGGTTCGGCTTCAAGGTGACTCCGATTCGCAGCTTACCAAAGGTCTTCTTTCTCTACTCATCAATGGTCTTGATGGCACCAACCCAAGCGAAGTGCAAGCTGTCAGTCCCAATTTTATCTCCGCTTCTGGTTTAGCGGTATCACTTACTCCAAGCAGAAACAATGGCTTTGTTAACATGTTGGCAAAAATAAAAAGCGATGTTGCGGCATTGGCATCACAAAGTGAGGATTCCTATGAAAATAGTTCGCCAGAATTAGCTGCACCGGGAAACGGGATTCCTCATGACCCAAGTCGTCCGATCTACTCCGCGATCATGAAAAAGTTGCAAGTACTAAAGCCCGTGGAACTACACGTGCGCGATGATTCTGCTCAACACAAAGGGCATGCAGGCTCAAAGGGATTAAATGGAGAGTCACATTTTGCCGTGTACATTGTTTCAGACGTATTCAACTCTTTGAGCCCAGTGAAGAGGCATCAGGTGATTTACACTTTGTTAGCTGATGAGATGAGCGCAGGGCACATTCACGCGATTCAAATCAACGCCAAGACCCCGAAAGAATCTGGAGCGGAAGTAACTCAGTAGCATACTACAAGCTTGCAATCCATTCGAACGCTAGGGAAACATTATATGTCTTGCTCGTGCCGGTTTCCTGATTGACAGGCTTTCCCGAAAATGATGTGAAGAAGTTCTGTATCACATATATGTTTGTACGATCGCACTACTTAATCAGCGCCCACCAAAGCAAACAAAGAGAGGCTGGCCAGCAACACGTACTTCACTTGTGGATAGTCGTTCATGATGATTGTAAGCATTCCAGCGTACGGCAAGAAAGCGAATGCCCGCCCCGCAATCATGGGACGAGTGAGCCACTTGCGATACGGTCCGTAAAGATCGCGATCATCGGGGATGTTATTGTCACCTTTTGATAGAACATCAATCCGCCGATCGTTTGTTTCATGAATCTTGATTATGCGATGTACGATGGGCACGGGTCTTTCCGGTAGCTTATATACCACAATATCACCAGATACAAGTCTATCAGTTTTGTCGTAATTAGTGAGAAGCAGTAAATCGCCCCGATGAACACCGGGTTCCATACTACCGCTAAGAACAACGACAATAGGACTTTCGGAATTTGATACGAGCATAAAAGTCTTGTACATGATCAACGCGGCGGAAAGAAGCATCCCCAAGTTCACAACTTGTAAAGCCATCTGCAGAATGTTATTGCAGATTCATATGCTCAATGTCAGAGGCCGCCCAGACTCGTAACAATGTTTAAACAAGATCGAGGCAAAAATATTAGTCCTTACCTGCCGCTTTTTCAGATCTTTGAATCTCCGCCAGTAAAAGAGAAACGTTTGAAACATTTCCATCATTTCAAAGACAAAAGACCAGAGGAAAGGTATTAAATCTTATCTCAGATCAAGAATGGTGTAGTGTTGCTCTCACCAGCTATTGAACAGGGGGCGGCTCGATTCGTAAACAGTCCCAGCGTCAGACGAGCAAGAAGCTATCCTTGCCGATAGTATGCCAGCTTAAGGGTTTAATCAGCACAGCAGTGAATAGATGAGGTTTGACTTTCTCCGTTGATCAAGCGCTCCAGTGACCCAACCGCGCCGACGTCGCTCCAAATTAAAACTTGCGCAGTTGTTGCTTCCGAGGGGAAACCTTGGTCTGTGTGAGTTCAAAGCTCTACGTGTACGACGGTGTTGTTGTGTTCACAGTACACATTTGGATTGAATGGGTATTTAAATTAAATGAGCAATAGAAGTCATGTGTACACGTGAACACGTGGTTAAGTGATCTTCGACGCTCTTTAGTGCCGTAACACGCCAGGGTGCATCCATCACAGTCGAAATCTGACCCCACTTTTAATTCAGAATCATTAGACTTCGTCCAGTATTCCCGTAACAGACCGTCCCAGCCAATCATTCTATAGTGAAGGGCACGGCATGTATCCCCGCAGTGGACCAATAAGCCATCATCAGCCTTTTACTAAATCCGACTCGCAACGAAGTATTGAAACCACGGCAACATAAAATAATGTTGCCATTTGGATCAGGTCTACGTTATGTTGGTTCTAAAACCCGAACCTGTCTAGAGATCATAATGTTACGACCTACGTGCCTCGTAGTAGTTCCCGTTTGCGTTAGACAAGGGATTGACAAAACTGTTTCTGCTTCCTTTGCTTGATACTCTGGTACTGCATGACTGTGGTCACTGACAACGCAGCGTTTCTTACACCTTCAACCGCTCGTTTCTTTGGCATAAATTGCGATCGTTCAAGCTGGGTTCCAAAGCACAATCGTGAGTGTTCTGGACGACATTCTCCTCGATTGCTCACTAATAAATTCATCGTATCAATGTCTGTTGCCCCGGAAAGTAGGTACGGTTGTAAAAGGGCAATCTTGCTCACCAACGACGATGGAATCCGTCCAGAAGATTCTCTAATTCTCCCTCTCGCTCGGAACCTTGTTTCTCGAGGTCATAATGTTGTTATTGTGGCTCCTGCGCAGAACAATTCGGCATGCAGTCAGCGCATCTCACTTGGAAGTTTTTTAACACTTCGACGTCACCTGAACTATGAAATGGATTTCGGTAAAGCTCAGCAAAACGGCACAACTGCAGGAACACTCAAAGTGTTTTCAATCGATAAAGGAACCCCTGCTGATTGCATAATAACTGCCATTGAGCCACATACAGGCTTACTCGCTAAGTTGGGAGTCTATCCATGCCTCACACTATCCGGGGTGAATTATGGTCAAAATATGGGCAGTGATGTGCTCTATTCTGGAACATTTGGTGCGGCACGTCAGGCTGCTATGTACGGGATTCCTGCCGTTGCATCTTCTATTGACATACACGAGCGAAATTCCAGTGACCCCGCTACATGCAAATCGATTGATCGAGCGATTACTGCGACAGTGGAAATGACCGAAGTTTTGTTAAAAACTCTGCCAATATTTCCTCCGGACATGGGCAGACTCGATCCGGAGCTGTCTTTGTCCTCCAGGGCGATAGCACGAGATGAAGCTCGAAGCATAAGCGAACGTGCGCGAGATGCATTGGCGAGGGGAGATATCGTGCTGAACATGAATGTTCCTAAAGCATGGAATGGGGATTATGAAGTGACCCGATTAGACTCATTGCTGTATCGGGATGTGATTAATATTGAATACGTTCCCAGCGGAAAAGATAACCATGCAGAGCAATCTCTTAGCATCAAATCATGGAGTGCCAGAGCAGATGGTATGCATTCCAAAGGTTCGGACTTGGACGCCATTCGGCGCGGATGTGTTTCAGTTACTGCTGTTGGTACTTGGCCTAGTCCACATCCGCTTGCCTTACCAGAACAGCTTCTGAATGACGTCGCTCGAAGTGGGGTGGCTTGGGTGCCGAAGAACTCAGTAATGCTCCAGAAGGATATAACAGTCAACAATGTGTGAGCATCTATGACTTTGATGGGAAATTCCTTTGTAGCCTAATTCGGAACTGTGTGTCTCTTACCTTAGAATGATTAACCAGGTTATTCTGAGCGCACAGAAGGGTTCTAGGCACTGAGTTACGGTCCCGGTTCGCTATAAAGGGCGTGAAACGTGTTTGAGATGTAGCAGCTGCTCTCTACCTCAGTCAGAACTGTTATGGACCACTCAGTTCCAAGGAACTGAGGAATGCGAAGCAAGACACACTAGCTTCACAGGTTTTAACATCATATACTCGCACCGTTCGTGCGAGGTTGCGAGGCGTTTTGCCAGGTCTAGTCGGAAATAAATTTTGTAGCGATTTGTATAGCGAAGGAATGGAGACAGCTATATCACGCAATTGTTCTGTTCGTAGTCCTGAATCACCTGCGTTCCATGGTGCAGATGAGATCTAACTGGAGTGTTGAAGCCTATCGGGAATCGGTAAATGAGGTAGTTTACAAGAGTGAACCCTTCGTACACACTTACTGCACGCAGGTCCCGTGAATCCTCGCTTGCCCCTTTGGCCCTCAGAGAAAGGATACTACAGTTCTTTGGAGGTGGGGTTCGCTTCCCTTCAGCGACAACAACTTAGGCTTCCCTATTCACTTTCACATATGAAGGGGCGAAAACTCCAGCGCGAATGATGTGCTAAACGCCACGACCTATGTGCTGCGCCTCGTGGTGTGGATCAACGTGGTTCATCCTGCCCATGCTTTCGGTACAAGTCTTATCATGGCGCGAAGAGTAGTGAAACAGGTGTTGAAGTTCACGCTCCCAGCTGGAAAGGCAGCACCGGCACCGCCAGTCGGTCCGCGCTTAGGACAGATGGGGGTCAACATCATGCAATTTTGTAAGGACTTCAATGCTGCTACCGCTCACTATGTTGACGGAACTCCCCTGACCACAAAGGTTGTTGCATACACTGATAGGTCTGCTTCATTTAAGATCCGTTCTCCCCCTGTTTCATATCTTTTGAAAAAAGCTGCTGGTGTCGAAAAGGGGGCTGCAAGTCCGGGGAACGAAGTCATTGGTTCTGTGAACCTGAAACATGTTTATGAGATTGCCAAGTTGAAACAGAAAGACATACATCTTTCACACCTGTCTTTAGAGGCGTTATGTAAATCGATCATGACCACTGCGAAAACCTGCGGTATCGAAGTGGAGGAGCCATCTAATGAACAAAAGGCATTTTTCCGCACAGAGGAAGAGAAAAATCGCTTGTGAAATGATTGTCAAGCATTAAGTTGCGAGTGGTTCGCTTTCCTAACTTTGTCAACTAAAGATGTGTCCGAGTTATTCTTTGATTACTCGAATCGTGGAAATTGTATAATCACTTGCTCCAGATATATTTCCCCCTGACTTCGCAATGGCCTGCAGGACACAAATGCTTTCTAGGGTTATTCGCTCACCAGCAATAATCAGTGGGATTCCTGGAGGGTAAGGGCAAAGTGTTTCAGCACTTATGTGACCAATAGCATCTTGTACACTCAATAGGGTCCAGTCGGAGAAGAAAGCCTCTCGTGGGGATATTCCGGTTGCTTGATATGAAGATTCGTGTTTCTTCCAGACCATTGTCGCCATGGGCACCAGTGTGTTCTTAGTGCGCGAGAAAATGTCGTACGTTAATAATGCATTCACCAACATATCGACCTCCTTTTGAGTTGATCCTGGAGAGAACACGAAAGTTATATGGCGAAACGATGGAAGCTCAGCATATATACCAAATTCAGAAATCAAGAAATCATCAAGATCGTATCCATGTATTCCCGTAGGTAGCAATACTGTGACTCTGGTAGGGTCCAAGTCATAAATGAAAGATCCGTCTTTCCCTAATCCCAAGCCATTGGCATCCAACACTGCGAAGCCCTCAATATTTGCGATTCCCGTTTTGCAGTGCTGGGCTAGGCGTATGGTACGTGCCATTAGCTGCTCTCCATTCTCTTCCATTAATGCTCTAGCACCATCCAGGGATGCAAGAAGCAAATAGTTTGGACTCGTGCTTTGGACCAGCTGTAGAGCAGCCCTGATTCTGCTTGTATCAATGGATGACATTCGGATATGCATCATAGCCGCATGTGACATTGCCGTCAGTGTCTTATGCGTGCTCTGGACGACTATATCAGCTCGAGAATCGGTTCCGGACTTTGGCAAGCGATTGTGAAAGCTTAAGTGCGCCCCGTGAGCTTCATCTACGATAAGTATTGAACCACACTCATGAGTGATCTTTGCCACTTCTTCAATGTCTGAACAAACCCCATGATATGTAGGCGACACCAATAGCACTGCATCTATCTCACCTTTATGCTGCTCGAATGCCGGAGCTACATCTCTTGCATCAATTCCGTGTACAAGATCATACTGCGCGTCGTATTTGGGAGCTATCCAAACCGGTATTGCTCCAGACAACACCAAAGCATGTATTGCAGATTGATGAGCATTTCGAGGCAAGATCACCTTTCTTCCGGGCTTTGAGCATGCCATTATGGCAGCTTCTATTCCACAAGTGATTCCATTAACAAGAAAATACGTTTGCCACACATGCGACCCATCTTTGGTGAATACATCCGAACCCTTTCTTTTGGGCATCTTTAATGACACCCTCTGGAGCAAATAGATTGTCTAGCGCCGGCAGTTCTGGAAGATCAGCCTTCAATACCTCCGATTGCGTTAACATTTTAAACTCACGGTGTAGGGTCTTCCCTTGTTTGTGACCTGGGCAGAAAAAATTCGCTCGCACCTGCTTTGATTCTTGGGAAAGAGTCGCAATGAGCGGCGTCTCGGCTTTCTGGATACATGATTTAACCTCCTGAGCTCTAATAGTTCCGGTATCAGTTCTGTTGCTAGCGCAAGCCTTGAAACGATGAAAAGAATGAATGACCTTCTGGCGCTGATAGCTAATAGAAATTGTTGGCTGAAAGGTAGTAACATCGAATACCACCCTGTTTGGTCTTCGTTGGGCGGAGTTGGTCGTTGGGGCTGGGCAGGTTTAGAATAACGATCAATCCGATGTAGTCACGTTTGCCTAAAGCAAAACATGTCAAACAAGCCAATGCTCGAAAACAGTGGGTAGTTCTACAGTGATCCGAGAGATTCTCCTTCGCATAAATTTTCCGTGGAGATCAGCGCGCACCGAAGATAGATGCCTTTTTCAAGACCTAAGCTTCATCCCCTCATCGCTGTGATGGCATAGTGTGTTCAAGCCACGTCATATTTTCAGCGACTATTCTCCTCGTGATACCTTCTTTACGGCTCCGTTGATAAGAAATGGGCTTCACTGTGGTCAGGGTTATACTAGGACGCTTCGATAATTTATATGGGCTTCACCATTGTCAGTTTAATACTACTACGTTACGCTTCAATAATTAGTGCTTATGTGCTCTTCGCGCCAACCTCTGAATTGATTCGATATCTGCAAACTTCGATTGCGAATTGCATAGCAGCACATGCCCCTGGTTCTCTGCTGTTTTCTTACAGAATGCCCCGGACCTCTGCTGCGCATGACAGGGATTGGCGTGACTGTAGAATCATTGCTGAGGCCTCGGAGCCGCACCAGCGCTTACTCTTTGACTTGCAAGCTCTTTATCATTGCAAAACGAAGAAGTTCCTGCTTCTAAAATGAATACGAATGTTGCTACCGTCGACATTCACTCGGGAACATAGTTTAGACAACGAGTTTAAATTCGTTCTTTCACGTTTGGGAGAGGATAAAATACCTCTCGCAGCTCAACTGAGAAAGGTAGTGGGGTACGGAATGCGGTAAATACGGGTGAAGCTTCCTGCTCGGGCCAAACCGTGTCCCGAAGATTCAGTACATCGCAAGGAGCTTACCGTGAAATCAAATTTTAGTTCAGGGCGTTTAACTCGGGTTCAAAGTCTAGACAGAATGAATGTTCCGACAGCTGAAGTCTATACAGAAGTTACATGGTCATCGCAGACTTTTATGCTATAATCTACTGATATACAGGCGTTTTGGCCCGTGATTGTGCTTCCTCTCCAAAACCCGATGAACTCATGTTCAGAGTTCATGTACTTTCAAAACCTCGAGAAAGAAAATTAACACAAACTCTCGAGTAAATAGTTAGTCGTTCGTGGATACATCAGATTGTCCGTTTGCGAAATCTTGAATGACGCTAGCAAAAAGGCGTCCAAGGCGATCGCTTTCTTTCTGTGATTGCTGTTTACATTCCGCAAGATCCTCCGCATGCTTCTCCATGTCATCCTCTCTTTCGGAGTAAAGCTCTTCTAGTCTGGTCAGCAACTGTCTCCTCCACTCCGTCTCTTCCGCAAGGCGAGCACGTAACTGCTTGATTTCAGCATTCATGCTGTCGATCAGCATATTCTTCCGGCTGCGCTCTTCTCGCTCCGATTTTGACACCATTTCCCTCTCACGGCGGTCAGTATCTCTAGCAGCAGCAGCAGAGGCCAAAACTTCGACCATCACTTGTTTTTCCTTCTGAGAAGCTGAAAGAATTGCATTCTCTCGTTCCAGTCTGATGACCTTGGCGTGTAGGTGAGCCAATTTTCGTTGCACAGCTTGCATAGTCATACTGGTTTTTTCAATGGCTTCATCACGTTCATGCTGAAAAGCGCGCTTGATTTTGTCTTTTTCCTGGCGCTCGCGTTCCAATTGAACATGTAACGTGTGTATAGCGGCATGTGATTCTCTTTCGAGAGCTTCCATCTCTTCTTCAAAACAGGCCTTCTGCTTATTGAGCATTTCGGTAGTCTGCTGTGCATGTTCGCTGCTCATCTGTCTAATTTTGTCCTGATACGCAGCCCGCAAGAGACGCTGTCCATGTGTTTGAGCGGTGGCTCGAATTTCAAGCATACGCATTTGTAAACGTGCAACAAGGCGAGTGAGTTGGTTGTTCTCAGTGCTCAGAGTTTGACAGGTTGAACAGTCAGCAGCGATGGCGCTCAACGGTGAGGTTCGGATGACTGAGGTAGAAGATGAACGCAGATCATTTTCTTTCTCATGAACAGGTTGTACTGCTTGATCTGAAGCGTAGTGCTGATGTTGAGATTCGTCAGTGTCTTCCACTGCGGAATGCGAAATCTCGGTCGTTTCTGACAACGGCAAACGTTGGCGCCGTTCACTTAATTGGCGTTCGTCTCCGCTTGAACGCGCGTTGTGGTGCTCAAAATGTTGTGCCTCAGCATTTGATTCTGAGGGCAACTGGTAGTGCTCGTACGGGTGTTGCGCGTTCTTCGGCGGGAATGATGGAGCAGATGGCTCCGGCGAAGAATCAGCTTCAAACCCATCGTCCGCGACAGCCGCGACGTCCGCGACGATGGCATTTTCGGTGGCAGGCATCACTGCAGAAGACGAAAGGATGAAACGGCGTGGCCTCTTCGGCACTTCTCGAAGGCTGGTGAGAACTGGGCTTATGGGACCTTCGGGCGGCGCAAGGGCCTGCATGGAGCACGTACGGAGAACTGGGAGTGCGGGTAATGCAGACGGCAGAGCGCCCAGTTGGGAAGGGGGCGCGAGTTGGGCGGGTTGCTTGCAGAGAGGAGAGGCAACAACTGCAGAAACCGTAGGGGCTAAGGCAAGAGTTTGAAGAGTCCAAGCTCGTTGCTAACGGCAATGCAAGCCGTGCGCACCCAATTGCGTGCGCACGTTGGTATCCGCTAGTAACCGCACTGCTGTGCATGCGGGCGACAAAATCTGTCCAATTTGGAGGCATGCTTTCCTCGGTTCAAAAGGGTGGTTTACGCTTCTGTTTAGCAGTAAATTCGAATTACCTGGAAAGCGCAACACGCTTGTATCAAAGACGGTGCCCCACGTACCTTGATGGGGGGCCTAACATGTCATTGCGCATGTCGCGACACAATTCACACGTCAAATTTGTCGATTCTCACGGTCCACTGGCTGCCGCGTGTGGACCGACACGGCATGGCGGGGCATCACATAGGGGTCATGGTGATCCGAACGTCTCCGTCGGCCGCGCACCAGTGAAGCTTCGCACCCTTTCTTCTCAGATCACCCGCCTTCTCGGTCCTATCTCCGCAACGAGCGCGGCGCAACGACCAGCCGCGGACCGCTTGGCATGCGGCTCTCCATCTGTGGCAATGGTAATCCCGACCCGCACGTTACCTGCGACCAAGACACCTGAATGCAAGGCAGCTTGTGTCTGCCCCAACAAATGGTGACGCAATGCAAACGTTGGTGCATGAGACTCGTCACATTTTGTCACGTCGGTGCTCTCAAGACAATAATATTTCAATATTTCAGACAAAATGCCAATTCATGTTTCCTCTCGCTGGTTGCCAAGGTTACATGCAACCTTGGCGGGAGCACTAAAACCCGACCCCAAAGTGGATCTACATGCATAAGTAAAAATCGTACGTGTTCTCAACTTCTGACACAAGCAACACAACACGAAACTCCCGGAGGTAAAGCCTCAACTGTCCTTGGAGATGTAATAATTTCCACCCTCGACCCACCACGCTTCAGCATATTCGACTATAAGTTCGCAACGCGTGTCGTTTATTGACGTCGCCTTTCCACTGAGTGCGGCGTGTTGCATCCTCGTTTTGCTTGCGGTGTAGAGATGGACCCCGAAAGGCCAGGGCGTGAGAGAGCTTCGTGGCCCACAGCAGGCGGAAACGCTTTCCGTTTGCCCCAAGAAGAAGAAGCCGAAGATCCTTTTGCCAACCAAGTCACACCGGTTTTTTCAAGAGGCGGTCGCTCCAGAAATCGTCCGCAACGCAAGCGGAATAACTTTTCGACCCCCAATCCATTTTACAATCTCGAGCCTGAAGATGCCTTCGATTTCCAGCAATACGAGGACCCTTTTGCCGATGCGCGCGCACGAAATCGGGCGCAGTACGCGTCTAATCACCAATGGCCGGAACCCGCTGCTGCAGCATCTGGCGCTTCAAACTCTTTCGCAGCTCACTTGTGGCAGCCCAAACCTACTGCTGGAGCGAACGTATTTTCCGCCCCTGCCTCACAAGGGAGAGACTTGTCCCAGTCGAATACGACTGCATTCGCTTCTCAACAGGCGTTTGAAATTCCTACAAGCCATGCAAACGCAAGTTTTGGGTTCCAGAACGCTAACGAAGCTTCCAAACCTCCGAAATACCCTTTTAAGAATTTACACACCCAATCTATGGCTCCATTCGCTACATCCCTAGAAAATCAAGGTTTGGCACCTCGCAAGCAGTTCACGTCATTTGGAAATTCATCCAATTCTGATGATGTTGATGAATGGCCAGATCCGGAAGGGGAACCCCAGCATTCTCAAACCCTCAAATGGGATGATGCTCAGGAAAAACAAAAGACGGCTTTTAAAACAGATGAAAGACTGTCGTTGTTCATCAGATCTGTACCCATATCGTTGTTTTCGACGAGAGCAATAACAGAGCATTTTGAAAGACTGCCTGTAACTGTCTCCAATGTTAGCTTGCGAGGGTCTAAACAAAAGGAGGCCAATCGAACAGCAGTGGTCTCTTTCGAATCAGAACAGGAAGCTCTTCTTGCCATGTCACGGGGACGAGTGTACAATGGAATGATTTTGAATACGGATTTCTACGAACCATACGAAGTCCGAAAAGAAGCACGAAACAAAAAAAGAGCAAGCCGAAATGATGAAACAAAGCTACCCAAGCTAATTCTCACACAACTTCCGAGAGGAATGGGATCCAGAAGGCAAATTAAGCTCGTATTGGACGGCATAGCTGATGGGGTCAACGATGTGAGAATAACACAGAGACCTGGTCCCGATGGAATGGAAAGGGTTGCCATTATTACCATGCACGAAAAAGAGGCTGCAGAAATGCTTCTAAAAAGCCAACCCCGATACAACGATAGGCATCTAAATATTTCCTACCTTGAAGATATTCAAATTGACGAAGACACTATGAGACGAAAGAACGAAAAATCAAAGATTGAAGGATGGAGGGCGTCTCAGAAGGAATCAAAGTTAATGACAGAAGAAGACCGCCTTCGAGAAATGGAACAGCTTCGAAGAGAGATAGCTAAAATTGAAGAGAAGAAGCGGCAACAAGAAGCCAGAAGAGATAAACGCATTCCTCACAAGCAGCGACGCATGGGTACTCAAGAGCGCAATGAGAAATCCCAAACTTTTGACCAACAAAGCAAAGTAGAAGCAAGACTTTCAAAGTATGGTCCACAACACTCAAGCTCTGCTCCGAAGAAGACCTACGAGCAAACACAGAATGAGCAGTGGCGGAAGGTAGGACAAAAGATGGACATTCAAGATGCGAAGCAGTTTGTGGGGGTATGTCAGGAAATGTGTCCGTTGACTGAATTCGAAGCTAGAGTGGAACAGAGGGATGTTTCTATTTTTGAACTGCAAAGCGGACCTGGCTCTAAACCCGATCCAACGAAAGCCGTGAAGAAGTACCGAAGGTCAGCAGCCATAAGTGAAGAGCAAAAGCCAGAGGAAGTACGGCCGCCCTCCGTATTAGCGAGGACGATGGATCACTTGAAACATATTTGTGATTCAAAGCTCGCAGACTTTAATGAAGTTCATAACTTCGTAAGGGATAGAACCAGGTCTATTCGGCAAGATTTCACTCTGCAAGGAATTCGGGATGACTGCTGCATCAAGATTCATGAAGAGAGCGTTCGATTTCATATTATGTCCGAGCATCGACTTTTCGGAACTAGCCCGGCAAAGTTCTCTTCGAAACAGAACCTGGAGCAACTCGATAAGTGTTTGATATCACTACGAGAAATGTACGATCTGCGCCGGGAAAAGAATCTGCACACGTCCCCCAATGAACCGGAGATGCAAGCCTATTACATCTTGACACAAATGTCTGACCCTCAGACTTGCGTCCAGCTATGGACCGGCTTTGCCCAAGATGTTCGTCGAAGCGCCCCTGTAAGATTTGTTTTGGAAGTAGTTAAGGCTGTGGGAGGACAATTCAGGAATCCGGTCAGATTTTTCCACTGTGTTCGACGGGCCCCATATCTGATGGCATGCTTAATGCATTCGAGGTTTACGGAAATGAGGGTGCAGGCACTTCGGCTTTTGAACGTTGCGTATGGCAGCTCAAACAGCAGAGATGAAATTCCAATTACGACACTAACGAAGAGCCTGTGTTTCGAGGATGAATTAGAAACTCAGAAGTTTTGTGAGCTGGTCGGTTTTGATTTGTTTTCAGTTGTACGAGAGGAAAATGCACAGCAAGTGATTGCGCCACCATGCCGAGATTTCGATACTTCGCGGGTTTCTTTGAGCAGGAAAATTAGATCAGACAAAGTCATCGAATCCAAAGCACGTCGACTTGCCCCCTCTGAAATCATTAATGGAGCAACAGCTGATACTCCTCCTGGTTCTGGTGGTGAATTCAAAGAAAACGAAATTACTGCACAAACTGGTGATAGAGCGCCTGAGAAATTGCAATTCGTTCCACGATATTCTCTTCACCGACGAGAAGCTACGGTGGCCCTTGATCAAAGAAATGATGACTCGAAAGCGCCTACCTCAAACATTGAACCAGACACACCTGGCGAACCGAGCTTTGGGAATGTGCCATCGGATAGAAAGCCATCCGCATGGAAAGAAGTCCCACATGAAAAAGAAGCAAAATTGTTGCCCAGTCCCTTTTCTTCTGAAGTGGAGGGAAGTTCAACGATGCAGAACTGGGGCAAAGATACCCAAGCTCGTTCTATTATGAAGTCTGAGATGCCTCCCGCCCCGCTGAGCAGCGTCAATGAGACTCCTGCAACTCCATTTGCTGAGTTTCACGCTTCGACCGAAGCAAAGTCCACAACATTCAGGAAAAGTTTCTGGAATACGCGCAAGCTTGGTTCAGTTCAGCTTGAACAGGACACTCATTCGCCTTCTGGAACTCCTTTTTTCGAACACAAGGCGGATGAGTTTCCCTCGGACGTTATGAATATCCCGAACCCCGATACCATTCGAGGGCCTCATGGTGTTCCTCCCGTGGCCAACCGAATCTCGCCAGAAGTTGGCGAGCATATGGGCACCGGTGAGCAAGAGGATAACAGTGAACCTCTGATCGCTGGGAAACGTGGAAGACAAGCATCCTTCCTGGCGCCGAAACAACTTAGAACCCGACTGGATCCCACCACTCTCAAGAGTGAGAAAGATGTGTCCAAGGGTGAAAAAGTCGGAAGTGATCTTAAGAACAATGATCAGGAACGGCTCCGGGAAAGGGCTTCAAAGGTTGTGGAAGAGCGACAGCGGGTGATTGCGATAGCCAAGAAGGCACGTGAAAATCGCTACAATCACCGATGTCACAAAGTTCTCCATGAATTTTCGAAATATGCAGAACGAGTTGAGCGAAGTATAGAGAAGGCTACGACTGTTCTCCATTCGTTGAACACAGAAGAAATGAGTCGTTCAGAATGTTTGAATGCTTGTCATTCAGGGTTTGAGCACCTTGAACGTAGTTTGTCTATGATCAGAGGAGTGGAGGACTTCCTAGACATGGCCAAGGGCTGGTCATGGGAAGGGCAACAGTTCCCTCAATTGCCAGTTGTGACCCTTGCAGAACTTCGTGAGAAAGGTCGTGTGGCATGGGAGAAGATTACCGAGTGCCGAAGGATAGCATTGTTAAGAAGTCCGGAAGCTTCTACAGATAACGGCAATATAATGCAGGTTGACCGAGACAGAAAACATGTGAAAGACATGCAGTCCGAATTGGAAATGTCCGTGAGGAAAGTAACGGATAGAATTCCAATATGCTATATATCTGCTGACAAATCAGTTCGAAATCCAGGATTGGAAGTCGATGCCGTATTTGAGACTCTAAAAAGTCAGAATATGTTACTGTGGCAAGCCGTCGTCGTTGGGGAGGAGGAAGGAACTTCCAGTGCAGATCCCATTACCCTGGCCTGGATTCGCAGTCGATTGGGAAAAACGCTCCGGGAAAATGAAATGGTTATCAATATGAGAAACCAGGACATCTTGAAATACCCTTGTCTCTCCATCTTACAAATGGATAGAAAGAGCGAGTTACCTGTCTCTACTTCATCCGTCATCTGGTCGATGGACGGATCGAGAGGTGTATCGGGGCTCGAAGAGGAGCATGGAATCATTGAAAACCGTTTGTCTGGTCTTCATTCACAATCAGGAGATGTTCCAAAGACCCCACCGTTCTTAATACTAGTTTGCTTCGACGCCAAGGGTGCAGGGTCTCCTGGTCTGAGAGAGAATTTGGAACAAGCATTTTCATCGAGGGCGAGATCTCTTTGTGCTGCGGGCCTCATATGTGGAGCAAAGTTTGTATCCCTTTCTCGTGAAACTGTGCTGGAACTTGACGAAGATTTGCAGTTTACCAGTGCTATTGAAGAAAGTGTCGTTTCTCATCAGCGCCTTTCTGTGTCTCTTGGGGCGGACTTCCAACTTCAACGTTTAGACGACCAGTTTGTTGAGATTGGCAACAGTGCTTGGATGGACGTCTTAGACCGACAGCTCTCTCACTCTTACCTCTCTGAATGTAAGGAACTCTTTGATGTGATAAGTAACATCAACAGGAAGTGGCACAAATTGGCGGAAACTGTATCGTACAATGCGAACATGTGGCCGACGGAGTTTGCACAGCATAGAATTCATTTCATTCGAACAGGAGCGCAACTGAATCAGAGAATGCATCTTCCTTTGCCGACTGAGGGGAAAGGGCATAACTATGCTGAATATCTTCGCCTTCTGTGTTCAAAGGCAGGAGTCGCGTTTCCCAGAATCCAGCACGATGGATTTGAAGGACTTGCGGAATTCTGCCGCGCCTTGGGCTTTATTTTGCCTAGACTGGTATCATCATTGCTTGGAGACTTGAAGGATGTTAAAGTTCCGTTGCCGAGAGCGGTCAATGGGAAGGAAATGAGGGCAAGAGTTCGTCGTCTAAATATTTTCTTCACTTCTGTCTTTTCCTTTGAAGGAAATAAGTACAGCAAGTACGCCGTGAATCGCGAAAAATACGACAGTAATCTAGGAAAGAGACAACGTGATGATGCGGATGGGAAAATGGACGGTCTTAATCAAACGAATCTTGGTTCTCCATCGAGAAAGCGAAGGCTGTCCCTCGGTGAAGAGTACAAAGGCGGTTGGGAGACTCCAAAGAGACGATACAGTCTACCGTGGAAGACATTTGGCAGTGAAAGTTGGTCTGAGAGGTTGGATTTTATGGTAGCCGAAGCAGAAGCCTTCGGGAAGGAAATCGATGCAACTATTGAGCTGCTTAGAAAGCGTCGTCGAGTGAGTCAGCCGGAACAACTCGTGGTGGTTTAAAGTTGATGTCACGCGTATGTGAATCACACAATCTGCTATCGATGCAGAATTAACGTAATCTGAATATGAGGTCTAACATTTCTTAACTAAAATCATTGACGTCTGAGAAATATAACTAATCTTCCCTCGGTGGATGACGTCCATTAGATCCAGGCCTACAATTTGTAAATACCCAATGCACAATCGAAAGCAAATTTAGGCGTTGAAAAAGCTCCGAGGACGAAATGTGGCGTAGAGTTTAACGGTAAACCTTTACTAGCCTTTCAGGCTCGCGACTATTACAGCCCCTTGTGTCTTGTCCCATGATGGCCGATGCTCTTTCCATGGAAAACAATGTCATATGTGAGTATGTTAAAAGCCTCAAGCGACGATTTCCCAAACCGATAATACAAGAAGGGTCTTGGAGAGCTTCAATTGCGATGGTTTTTCGTCCTTCAACGTCAGAATCTGTGTCTGTGCCTCTCGATCTGTTGTTCATTCAGCGCGCACCCAGAGAAGGAGACCCATGGTCTGCACACATAGCCTTTCCGGGCGGAAAGTATGACCCTCAAGATACCGATGACCTCTCGACTGCACTTCGTGAAACCAAAGAAGAGGTGGGACTGGACCTGAATTCATCTGCATACGTGTTCATCTCTCGAATTCAAGACCGCTCGATTGTTGTGAATCAGCGCAAACGAGGAGTTTTGTCCGCTTTTGTGTTTCTTCAAAAAGACTCAGGTTACTCCGGAATGGCTTTGGACCACGCGGAAGTCGCATCGGCCTTTTGGGTTCCATTATCGCATCTACATCGATGGTCCACCAACGTGACAAAGCGCCCTATTCTCATACCGGAGATGAATAAATTCTCGGTTCTTCACATGGCAAACGCAGTTCTTCGAAAGCTAGGTTTTAAACACTTGGAAATGCCAGCACTAGATGTACTTCCTCATGCTGTAGACATGGTTCAGGTCCCGAATGTGGATGCTCCATGCTCTGTATTATGGGGAATATCGTTAGACTGCTTGGGAGACGTACTGGATTCGTTTGGTATCCCGAGAGTTGATCGGCCTCATGTTCACCCTCCGTTTCGGTTCGGTGCTACTTTGATTTACAAGTTATGGGACCTAACTTTTCACATCAGATCGATTTTTCGGCATCTTCGAAACGAAAGTGCAGTAATGCATGTTCAACGTTAGAGCTTCAGGTGCCCCAAATCGAAAATTCCAAACGGGAATGACATCGTTCATTCACGTTCAGAATTTCAATAACCTTCTCAAAGAAGAGAAATATCAGCAATATCTGCTCTGAATACTGTGGTTCATCTTCTGATCAAACACGAGGAAAACATACATCTTTGTTGAAGGGGTCCGCAAGGTGAGTAATGGAAGCAACTTCCGGCACAACAAGCAATATCTTGGAAAAGTTGGAATTAATCACCCTTCATGCTGTTGAACATTTAATCTTGGGTGAGAAGTGTAATCAAGAGGATAAACACTTTGCTCTGCCACTCTTGTCTCATGACCGGAAGATTGTGCTTCGGATTTCGTACATCGCTTTTCTCGCCCATTGCAATATCTCCTCTGGAAAACTGTTGACAAAGAGAGATGTATTTTACTTGTGCCGCCCCCTTTTCCCGACCCCTGCATCTGTCGACCGGGCTTTGCATTTCTTAAGTTCTTCTCTGAATGTTGGTAGAAACGAACTCAACATAGTCGCTGTGCCCAAGGGTTTAGTGGTTGGTCAAGTATCGTACAACGACGAATTTGGGAATTCGATCGACGTGGGCATGTTTGGGGATACAGGCTGTTTGATACCTGCAAGACCAGAGCGTTTAACGCATGTAGTTGCTGATAATCGTGGTGTGATTGTGTACGTTGGATGTGCTTCCTTTTTTTTAAATGTCGTGTGGCTTCGTTGTGTTCAAAACCTGTAATGAATGTATCTGACATTGGTAGTAATCCTAAAACAAAGGGTGGAGAAAGAAGCTGCATTTCATTCTTTGATTGACGAGTCTCGAGCGCATGGAGCCCTTTCTTCATTTGTGATTGTAACAGGAAAAGGTACGTGAGTTGTTTGCGAAGCGCACAAGGTTAGAGCATATCATGACCTCCACCAAGCAGATCTAATGCAGAATTTTGCAGGTTACCCAGATTTTGGAACGCGACTATTTATTCGCACAATGTGCGATGCGCAGGAAGGGGCGGAGGGAAGATTCCCAATATATTTATTAACAGATGCTGATCCGCATGGGCTTAGCATTGCCAATTGTTACCTGGAGAGTCTTCGAGGCCGCAAGGTTCATTGGCTTGGAGTCAGACACTCTGATTTTGGCAAAATGTTTGGATTGCGAGATTCGCAAATACTGCGATTGAACGACGCAGAAAACATATTGCTCGATGGCATGCTGAAGCGTTGGGGCCAAAACGGGGATCGAGGATTGAGCGCTAGAGAAGCGCTAATGCTGGAGGCTAAAGTGATGAAGGTGCACCAGACAAAGTTTGAGATGGAAGCGCTTGCTTGCAACAGCGCAGCGCGATTGGAAAGATGCGGGCTTGTTGACTACGTACTGTGCAGAATTCGATGTGAAGAGTTATCGAGCACGCACGGCACCTTCACTGGACTAGACCCGAAGGAAAGGGAAGAGAAGTGTGGCCTTTGACTAACACACAAGGAAGATGCTTGTTCGACAGGTGGAATTTCCGAACAAGATGATGGCGTTGTTGAGGAACGATACATATGGGTAGGACAGGTGTCGGTTGTGGTAGGAATTAAAGCAGGGTACATAATAGAAAAGAAGTTGTACGGGTATTTGACGATTAAACTGTGACGTTGAGCTACATAACTAGGCTAAACCGAGACGCAGAGATAACAAACAATGATAAGGGAATGAGTTGATATAATAGACGTTGCAAATGCAATCGAATGATGTTTCACAGGGCTGCGCCATTATCGGCGCATTCTTTGATGAGATTGCATCTGTAACAGTCAAGTATTTACTGTTGATGCATTTTGTGGCACCATAGCACTAATCGCTGCCGTTTGCGCGTAGGTGTGCACTGTATGCAAACAGCGGCGATTGGGAGAACACTACATTGCGTAGTGACATATGGCAGGGTGTCAAGAAAGTGGATGCGAGAAAATGGGATGCGGGGAGATGGGTGGTGTCAAGGAGAGTGAAACGGGCGGGGGGCGGTTGGAAATGGCAAGGTCAAAAGGTGAATGGGGCATGGAGCGAACCAATTGGATGAGAACGCTGTGACGGGAGCACTGTACTGTTGTGGAATTAAGAGAGTGTATGAACTTGGTGTGCAAGTTATGCAGGTGTTGCGGACGCACTGGGGATGCCGAGCTGACTGACACGTTCTGGCACTGGGTGTGGTAACAGGTTTGAACGTATTTGGATGACTGGTCAGCAGCACGATTCTGTGGTGGACGCAGGCGAAACAGTGAGGTTGAATTGCGGCGAGGAGGCACAGCGTGCGGTGGGCGGAAGAACGTTTGACAGTTTGAAACAGGCTTTGCGCGTCGACAGGGGAGCACTGCTCCGCCGGACTGTTGGCGCGGCAAACAGATGGGAGTGGGCGGATTCAAACATGTAAAGCGTGAACGCAGCAAAGTACGAATGCGAAGCACGATATCGAGGGGGAGGAAGTTCAAAAAAGGAGAAACGACGGGCAGGTGATTTTGCACATGGAAGGAAATGAAATCTCGGCCACGTCGCGCATGCTAATTGGCGGAGAAGCACCCGAGGCGAGCAGCAGCAGCTGATAGATCAGACGTTTGCTTGGCTACCCCGTAATACTTGGGCCACGCAGCTGAGCTTCGTTATGAGCGGTAGCACAACACAGTACAGCTTGGACGGGAACCGCTGGTGCGCCTTGTTTATCCGTCGCTGGAAAAAGCGCAGCTTGAGTGCGCCGGCGCGAGAGCACGCTTCAGACTGTGCGGTTTCGTTGGCGCGTCACGGGTTGCGTGTGCCGCTGCGGTGTGCATACGGCGCATCCGCGCTTGGGGTGCGTGAAGGGCGGGGGAGCAAAGCTGACTGTGTTGGCGGCCGGCGCAGAGCGGTTGGACAACGGAGACGGCGGCCACGCGTGCTGCAGACGCGCGCAGCGCTAGCGGCGCGCGGGCGGCGTTCTGCGGGGCGGCGATGGTTCCCGCCACTGATGAGCTGGCGCGCGATTCAAGCGCAGCCAAGCGCCGATACGCGCGCTGGGCACCGGTCCCACGCGTACGCGCCGTTCCAAAAAAAGAGCGGCACACCACCGGCGCCACCGCCGCTGCGCCAATGGCGCTCAGCGCGCCCAAGCCCGGCTGACAGCCCGCCGCTTACACGCGCGCCGCTGTCTCTGCCGCGCGGCGTGCGCGATTCGTCACGTGCAGCGCAGCGCCGCGCGCGCCTCGCACGCGCATGGCCACGGCACGCACGTTACAGCGCACGCGGCGTGTGCAGCAAAGTTACCGTTCGCGCGACGCACCGGTGCCCGGCACGCGTGCCTGCTCTTCGTGCCGCGCCAGCGCTCGCGCGCACCAAACTGCGTGCGTGCGTTGCGCCAGGCGCGCGCCACCCATGGCGCCCGCTGCAGCAGTCCCCAAACCTCCGTATCATAAACACGCCAGTGCGTGCCACTCCGCCGCCACGCCCCTCCCCCGCCAGTGCCCCGCGCCCCCGGCCTTTGCCGCCGCACGCCCTCCTTTTCGCCCCGCCTCCGCTCCCTCACTTCCCGCCCCCCCCCTCCCCCCCCCCGGCCCCCCGCCCTCGCTCTACACCGTCGCAGCGGCGGTCACTTGAGAGCGCTCCCCATCGCGAGCCCCCGTCGCGTTGCGCCTCCGTGTCCGTCGTCTCGCGCCATGCAGTTCATCAACCGCGCCCCCCTCGCCACTTTGCCCCCCGACATGCCGCCTTCGATGCCTTCGCCGTCGTCGCGCTCTGCACCGCCCCCCTCTGGCGCCCCTTCCCCTCCGTCTGCCGCCCAACAGTCCGTCCCTCCCACCGTTGCCGATCCCAGTTCCCCGTCAGACAACGCACTCCTCCGAGCTCCGCAGTCTTACGCTGCCGCTAAAACCAAACCGAACGATGACATTTTGAAGAATCTCACCCTGCATCCCATCCCAGGATGCCTTTACGGACCTCCGGAGGGTGCACTTCCTAATACAACTGTCGGCAGCTACACCATGTACGGAATAATTGGCGAGGGAGCCTTCGGCAAGTAAGTTTTTTTCGTCACGGTGCGCACCGTTTTGCTCTTGGTCTTTCATCTTCTGCTCTCGTTCACATACTAACCGTTTTACCTTTTTGCCCTCTGTGCATTCCTCTTCCTTCCTCGATGCCTCAGGGTTAAGATGGCTGTGCACAAACCCACCGGCATGCGCGTGGCCATCAAGGTCATGGAGAAGAGCGATATTCGAGCCAACGAGCTCGCTCATCAGGTACGCCGCGAGATTTACATCATGCGCAGCTTAAAGCACCGTCACATTGTAAGGATGTTCGAGGTGCTCACCTCGGACAAGAGACTGTACATTGTAATGGAGCTCGTCAACGGTGGAGAGCTCTTCGAACGCATCAACAAGGGGCGACTCGACGAAAACACCGCCCGCCACTACTTCCAACAACTTGTGGATGGTATTCATTTTTGCCACAAGAAGGGCATTGTCCATCGTGACCTCAAGCCGGAAAACCTTCTCGTTGACGAGGAGGGAAACATCAAAATTACCGACTTTGGCTTCTCTTCCATGAAAGGCATAGATGTACACACGGGTTTGTTGCACACTCAGTGCGGAACCCCAGATTACTGCGCCCCGGAAATCATAGATATTGCGCAGGAAGGCTACACGGGCTCCAAAGTCGACGCATGGTCCTGTGGAATTATCTTGTATGCCCTTCTTTGCGGCCGCCTGCCTTTTCTCGAGCAAGACACGGAGAAGCTCTACGACTTGATTCTCGCGTGCAAAGTCAAGTATCCGGCGTTTATCTCTCGAAGCGCCCGAGACTTGCTTGAGAATCTCCTCATTCGAGATCCGAAGAAGCGCTTCGATCTTCCCGATGTCAAGCGCCACCCCTGGTTTCTTATCGACTACGATGGCGATGATGCCCGCCTTTTGAAGAAGACACCGTTCTTCAGGAAATCCAAGAAGGACATGTCCAAGTCCGAAAACCCCATCTCGAGTGCCAATGGAAATGATTACTCAGCACCAACCATGGGGAGCAACTCAGGACCATCTGCAGGCTCAAGACATTCGTCGATCCCAGAAGGGAGGGAGATGGCCGCAAATCAGTCACGCACCGAACCTTTGACCGCGAATAGTGAGAGGAGGAGGACTCAAGGTTCTCCAATGCAGTTGTTTGATGCAGGCAACCCCCGAAATATCTACTCACAGAGTCGGCCGCCATCAGGGTCGATAAGGAGTAGAGAGGAACAACCATATGCTCCGCTTTCTCCCTTGCCGCGATCGGCGCTACATGAGCAAGCTCGCGCTCAAACCCCACCCACTCAGGAGGTCTTTACCAGAGTCCATGATCGGCCGGTAACTCCTGCCCGTCGGCAGGTAGCGGCTACAGCTAATGCCGCCTTCAAAGCCGCCCTTGCCGCCGCGCAGGTGTCAGACAATTCTCCCAAATCGCCTCCGAATCCGTTACCCGGCAAGTCCTATCATTCACAGTCTCCCAGCCGAAGATCTCCTGCCTCTGGTTCTCGAATGCCAACCATATCCACCAGTAGGACCTTAAATTCGAAAGCACATCCCTTACCGAGCTCCGTCGTTTTGAACGGAATGTCGCCCACCAGTTTTCCGAATGTCCAAGAACCTCGTGATGTAGAGGAGGGGTCAACCAGCGAGGACGACAGCGTCGAAGATTATGAGGAAAAGCCAGCGCTTCCCTTGGAAATGCCTCTCGATCCGCGCCAGGCATTATATGGGAAACACAATGATCGTTTTCATCTTCCGTCTCGGCCTCAGCAAATGGCAGCTCGTCAAAGATCCGAACTCTTGGGTGCAACCAGACAGAGCCCGATTCCAGCATATGCCAACCCCCTCGAGAACGGAAGCTCTTCATTGTCTGCGCTTCCTAGACCTCCCACCAGATATGACCAGAGATCTTTACGGCCGTCCCGAACTCCAGAAGTTCCGTCATCCCCATCAATTGTCTACTCTCCGTCGACAGTGAGTGGTCCGTCATCATATGACCGTTTTCGGTCGGTTTCGCCTGGGTACGGGAACGTTAGACACGGGGGAATGAATGATGGGGTTCCCAGCAGTCCCGATACGCTTCGTGGAGGTCTAGGCGGAGGAAGCGCAGCTTGGTACTCAAATGGGCGCTCCGCCTCAAACGGATATCAGTCGACAAGGGACGATCTTAATACGTTAAACGGAAAATCTCTTCAAGCTGAACTGCTTCTTCGACATCATTGGGGCATGCTTACAAAATGGAGAGGGTCATCGGAACCTGTGTCAAGAGAGCTTGCAACGGATTTACGAAAGGATATGCTGCTAACAGTTCAGGAACTGAAGCAAATTTCGAACTTAGAAGATCGAGCTAATTTGTTCAGCAGCTTTCTGCACATGTTTGAGCACATGGCTCTAAGTGAGGCTTTACCATCAGGTGGAGAAGGCCGTCGACTACAGGAGGAAGGAGATGGGCGAGACGAAGGGCATCAGAACATGGGAGACAATCGTGTTGGGAATATTCGGCTGGCTGCCACTGACATTTCAAGCGAAGAAGAACCACTGTCCTGGAGCCCTGTAGTGGTTGAGGCAAGCGGACCACGTGCCTGTGACATTGCTCGTCGTCGCGAAATGTCTGATTTGCTAAACCAATGGATCCATCGCACTGATTTTTATACGTCTGGAGGATCTGAGCATGTGGAAGCTGAGGACCCAACCACCGGCTATGAACTGAAGGACCTGCAGCGTATGATACGAGAGCATCACAGTGGACGAGAAGAATCAAATCTTGCAGATGACCTTCTTCGTATGATGAACAACGCAGAGGATCACACTTCATACGTCCCTCCATACCCATCAGGAAATGCTCCCAGCTCATCCAGTTCGGCTTCAACGATGCACACTCCACGTAATGGCGAACAACCGAGTTGGAGACATCATGGAAGCGGTGCTGCTGGCAACTGGGGCGGCCAGCACAACGGAAGAGGTGGGACTGGTGCAATTCGTAATTTGTCAAACAACACTGCACTACCCTCAGATTATGTACCAGGTAGGTTCAGGGAGTCTGTTAACAATGCTTCGAGAAGGGGACGAAGCAACAACGAATATGCTAGTCAAGGTTCAGTTGGAGTTGCTAACGAAGGTTTGAGAAGGAATGTCGGAATGGACCTGAGTGGCGGCAGAAACGGAGTTGAAGGAACCGGAAGATCGAGCCTCGATTATAGAAAGCGCAAATCCAACATGGCAACCTCAATGGGAATGCACGACGTGGAATACTACACGTCAGATCGTAAAAATGGCATGGCACATAAGCTTTTAGGAGTTCTCCACAACATGAAGGCCAAGAATCATCGGTTGGGAGAGCACCACGCTCAGTTCAGATCATCATTACCGACAGATGTTATAATAAGGATATTGGCAACTGTGCTGAGGAACATGGGAGCGGAGGTAAAGGTGAATAAAGACACCAGGAAGAAGATTAAGTGCGAGAAGTCCATGGGCGGTTGGAACCTTCATGCTGGTATAGAAGTGGTTGAATCGGAGGATGGGTTTCGCACGGTCGCTTTTAGACGGTCTAAAGCAGACCGAGGCAAAACAGACACTGAATCTTTTCATAGATTCTATGAGCAAGTTCGCTCGAATTTTGTTCGTGAAGTAGGCATTCAATATCCGTCCAGCAGACTTCAAACGCCTGGGGCATCGAGACGGAAACGCGGAAAGATTGGGGATCGGGAACGCAGTGCTCTTGTCGCTGACCCGGTCACCAACAATTCGAATAAGAATATGGGGTGACCAAAATGTTCGAAATCGTTTTAAGTTCCAGTGATCGAAGGCCAATGACGTACCGTACACTGGCATTTTTTTTTTTTGAAGTCAAACTGGAAGTAGGGAGATCAGAAACAAGCCCTTACGACGCTTTAGGTTACATTTGGTCGTGGCGAACGTATGTGTAAAGGAGTGTTGCGTCCGACAGCTGCAGCGCGTCGCTTCGCGTCGCAGGGAAGCCGGATCCGCTTCTTGGAAAAGAGCGTTGGCACGTCTGTCGCGTTTATCCCCATCCCTTGGATGCCTCGGACGGGTCCTTCCTTCACTTTTTGACCAGCGAGCTCACTGCTTCCGTTGAGTCGGAGAGACAGTGGCGGCTTGCAGGGAAGATGTAAGGCTCGGTGGCTCTCTGGCATCCTCGAGCTTTACACACGGCGTGATTCGCGAGATGGCTCGCTGAGCCCTTCGCTGAGGGTCAAAAGCGGCTCGGCATAACAAGGACGTTGTGAATTGTATTTTTATAATCGAAGAGCAAGAGAGACACGATTTTGTTCAAAATACCAACGGGGGTTTTCCTCCATGGCGAAACATAAGAGGTCTGAGAGCCTGTGGCAACATCGAGTGGGAGGAAGTTATTCTTCCTGCCGTGAAAGGCAGGCTTGAACCCCGAAGCTGGGAGGCGAAGTCGAATGCTATCGTGCTGCCAGCAGCAGTGGTTATCTTCGGGGCTTGCACGTATGCAAGCAAACAGCAGTGCTGTCCGTTACACGGCACCGGTTTACTCCCAGCCCCTCCCTGAACACATACTGTAAAGGGCTCCCAATCCAACTCCCGTTACGGGGTTATAGATTGCTACCCGTCCCTTCGAATTGATTCACGCTCCGAACCTGATATAGACTTGGTCTGCCATCCCCTTACCATATTCTGTTGATTGGCTGCGGGAACACACGGATTGCTGTGGTTTTGAAGTGAAGACTATTGTTCAACTACATGACGAATATTGTGCATTGAAATCAAAAGCTCCCTGCAGTTTGCCCAACGGTTTTCACAATTTTTGATTGAAGATGTGACGTGTCGCCCCACAGGCCTGTGCAACAGTTGCAAAGTCTTTTCCGCGAAGGCGAAATTTTGATAAAGCAAACCAAGTGCTTCAGAAAGAAAGATCATATTTCTTAAAAAGAGATACAGATACTGAGCGTTTAACCGATATGAAAATTGCAAATGTACCATGACATTCGTATTCGAGCAAGTTGTAGTCGGTGTTTGATATATTGCGATAAAAGAAGAAACTTTTAAGTTCTCGTTTAGTCTTCCACCTTGTAAATGGAAATCATGGTTAAACCTTTTTTTATGTAGTTTTCCGTAACAGAAATCACACATTTAGAAGTATTGATTTGGTTGGGCTCTTTTTAAACCGAAAAACTCTTTCAGCGCCACTTGCGCTGCTTTTAGAAGATGTAATACCAGTGCCGACCATCATTTTAAACACTTATACCATCCAACTCTAAGTATGAGACCTTAATGCTTTTCCAAAAAAAAAGAAAATATGTTTCGCTCTCAAAAATGATTAGCAGTATTTAAGTCAGCCACTCAAATCCTAAAAAAAATCAAACTGTGCTGTTGAAACAATGTTAGAGGAGATAGATACAATTTACGGCTGGCAGTTCGATATCGTCTTCCCCCTGAAGGCGTAGGGCCGCCTGCGAGGCCAATTTAAGGGGTGAAGGCTGGCGTCGGCACGGTGTCAGTGCTCTTTCCAGCTTTCTGAGCCTCAGCCCTCTCCCGCCTTTTTGGGAGAGTGGCAATTCAAATAATGTACCCAAACAGTTCCAAATGGGCACATTCGCCACGCAACTTTCCTTGCCTGTACGCCTACCCACGACTGCTCATCAGACCTGTCGAACATGTAAGTTGCACGGCGCCCTTACGCTGGTCTTCACTGTAAGGTTGAGTTCTGTGGGGGTTCGAAAGATGTCCCTTGAATAGCTCGACGGAGAACGGGGTGGTAGCTACCGGCTCTGAAACGAGCTATGGAGCAGGAGTGAGTGAGAGAGAGCGGAAGCGCTGTCCGGAAGGAAAGCCGGAGCGAAAGTAGCAGCCAAAACAGCACCAAAAGCAGCAGCGGATGCAGCAACGGGAGCAGGCGCGGGAGCAGGAGTAAAAGCAGAGGCGGGAATAGAAGAGAGAACGTAGACAATAGCAGGAGGGGAAGCCGGTGCTGGAGTGGACAGGATGACGAGCTCAGGCGCAGATGCTCGAGCAGAGGCATGGCGTGAATCATTGGAGCGGCAGCGGCGCGAGCGTGGGGCTCGACTAGGGGAGCGGCGCTGTGAAGCAGTCCTCGTTATCGAAAAGTCTTGCGCTAAGGCGGCTGCACGCGACGATGTGGCCCACGCGATGACAAGCGTAGGAAAGCTGCAGTATGCGTGCGGTTCGCGACATTCGCAACTTCGTGAGGATGTGAGTAAAAACACCTTCTGCGTTGCAAACTGGCTTTGTTGTAACATGGGGTGCCGGAGTTCTGTAGTTTTGAATAGTGAATAGTGCGATAATACTGAAGCCACGTGAGTACCGACCTCAAAGAATCTCACACTCACATGCTCTAATCGCTTTGTTCGCAACCAGATCCATATGGACGATATTACATGAGCAACCACTTTGAATGCGATATCACCTTATCCAGAAGTTTTACTGCTGTCGGATAGCCAAACAAAGCCAGCAACCACCACCATAATCTCTTTATCTACAGAGGCGTGCAAAACCAGATACAGATTCTCAAATGACGATGACTTAGTCATCATAAGAGATGTTGCGGCAGCGCAAGCACCTGTAGACCCTAACAAATACACTTGAGAACGTTTTGAAGTTGCTGCTGCTAAGCTGAACGAGAGAAAACGCGTCAAACACGCCGTAATGTGAAAATCTGTTCAAGGTAAATACGAGCGTTTAGAGGAAATGTTTTATCAAAATGTAGCCATAGAAGCGATGATGGATAGAATTGAAAGTGAATCAGGAGAGTAACAGCAACTGCTTCTATTATGGAAGTTGCTCGTTCTGACCTAACTCTGTCTAAAGCAGACAAGCAGAGAAGAAAAGTGTAGATTGATGAGAAGAAGGAAGGACTCGGAGCTCTTAGACGATAGCGCGCGACGAGCCGAAGAGCTGCAAAATGGAGTGAAGATGGAAGTGTACACGGTAACGATCAGCGGGTTTTGAAGAAAATGAAGCCAAAATATTGCTCTGTCGCCTTTTTCTGTTACATCCTTGCAAGAGACCACAGCGACGTCGGTGGGGCACGTTGTCTTCATCGCGATTCTAATCTTGCGGGCAATCATTTGCGCCAGGACTCACGGCGAGGATACCGCTGCGCTCCACCTCTTTCTCTCCGCCACTTGCCGCCTCTGGTGCATTCCCTCCCCTGGCCTGCTGCTCTGTTCTCAGGCGAAACTTGATTGGTGCGATGATGACTTCTTCCATATCTATTACAT
>JAHNZQ020000016.1:821422-891451 GCA_019155205.2 Gracilaria vermiculophylla | reverse complement strand
CTCGTGTCGACCCTATCAGAGGGCTCTCTCGCTGTGCCACCTCTCATTGAGAGCAAGCTTGAACACCTTGGTGGTGCTTCCGCGACGCGGCTCGTGTCTGTGCCACGTTCGTAGTTTGCACTACAACGACTGCTCATCAGACCTGTCGAACATGTAAGTTGCAGCTGTTATGAAATCTTGTGATGATGTCATATTGCAATATTGGTGCTTGACACAGTGGTAGGGAGTAGACTATCAACCGGCAAATGAATGCGGGACTACCCGAGGGAACTTCTCGTTTTCCTTCTTCTTTTTTCACAATAGGTAGTCTATCTTTGTTTATATAGCTTTCGCTCGCATCTCTTCAATGGTGACGGCGTGTGCCCTTTGTCATACGCACTTACCGGTCGTGGCGGCGTTGTGATACTGATACACTGCTTTCTCTCTCGGTGTCGACGGTGTATCAGCAATGGATCGCTCTCACCCTACACTGGTGGCGATTCAACATCTTATGCTCGCACTTCACAGTAAAAGTGGCGTCTTAGATGCGTCGTGGCTGTTCGTTTATCAGTGTGCGCTAGATTAAACTAACCCACTGTCGGTAAAACCGATTCACCGTGTGTAAGCCGTTTTAGTACGTATTTTAACATGGTGCATTACGCTTATAAAGCTCAATGTCACAGCTGTACAGCGACTTCTAATTTTTTGGTGACAGGTTCTCTCCAACAAAAAAGGACAATGCATGCTGGGAACATAGCAGTTTTGTAACATTGTTTGAGAACATCATGCTTGGAAGTTTGAGATCAAATATAGTTTATGCCTGTTCTAGAGAGAAATTTCTTCCGCGATACAAGCTCTACGAAAGAGAATAAACGTTCAAGTATTTCAGATTGGGATGAAGAAGTGCATGTTGTATGCCGCACAAGAAGAGCATCGCAATGTTTCGGTCGCGGATGAAAATATTCTTTGACAAAGAAGTTTGATGTAATTTATTTGCAGGCATCGAGAGCTACAGGCACATTAAAATAAACGAGAGGTAAGTATCACTGTGTTTATATAATAGTTTTATTTGTTAACAAAGTGCATGCTTTTGATTGGGAAACAGCTGGAGTACACCGAATCGATGATTTTACAAGCTCCATGAGAATTGTGAACTTTTTTTAAAAAGAATGGTAATGTTTCGACAAAAATCTTTCTGGCTATTTGTGTTTGTTCATTGAAAATTAAATGATTATGTTTTTTTGTCCTATTTTGTTTTGTGCTCTGAAACACGTCTCAATTGAGATTGTATCTTATGAGTTCCGGTTTGGCCGGAAAAGTAACGCGCTGTACATGTGAAACGGCAATGAAAGAAGACGTCGAGCGTATAGTTTTAAGATGTCCTCAGCCAAACGCCGTATGGCGCGCTGAACTGCCTCCACGAACGGAGAGAGAAAGCAAGTCGCTGAAAGAAATGATAATGACATGGAAATCCCAATTATTGGCCTTTCTTTTGAGAGAGAACAAGTTTTTGAGTTAATAGTCCAAGCATCTCGTAATCAGGAATGATATACCAAGATAAAGAAGAAGTCTGTATTGAGGTATGCTTGAGGGCGTTCGGTTTCGTAATCACAAGCGTCTACCCGAGAATTGGCCTCATAAGAGGCCAATATTGCCGGAGTTCTAGAACTGCAAAAGAAGACAAGAGTAATTCAGCACATGATTACTAGGTGGTATCCGCTTTCTTTTTGATCGGCATCAACCAAGATATGGAGTTTCTCAACCCATTGTTCCGTTTCATGTAGCTAGAACAATGAAGATACTTGTTCACTTTAGAACCAATGATTCTTATAAAATTACTGATTATCTCCAAAACACTTGTGCTAAGCAATGTTTCCACTCTTAATTTTTTGCTGCTTCACAAGATTTAGTGCTCAAATCTGCTTGTTTTTGTAATTATTTTAAATGTTTAAGTATTTCTGGCTGTTCTCTTTGCATTATCGACACTATGGGGCTTTTTCTGAAAATTAACAAACTTTTACTGAAAATGTTTTCTGAACTCTGGCCACATACGAGGCCAGAACTCCAGGTGTGTCATCACGAGCAGATCCTATTCACTGACCGCGCTGTGTGCATAGGTAAAACTGCTACCTTGATACAAACACCGCATCTACCGATGTCTGGAAAACGCTCTAAAAATGCTACCATTTTTATTGAAATATATTCCGGGCCAGTTCAGAGAATGTTGGTTTTAAACAGACATCGAACCAAACCTTGATCCCTGTCTGCTTCGCGTCTGAAACAACGGAAAGAAGTCCTCGTCGGCGATTGCGTTATCAAAATTTTAGAGAATCGGTGAAGATCGTGCGTTTTCTTCCGATCAGAGCTTCTGTATTTCATCTCACAATTTCAAGATGGGGCCCAATTCGGGAAGCTTTCTTCCAAGTCAGGGGTTGTCATCCCTTTTGAAAGAAGGAACCAAGCATATAAGTGGTTTGGACGAAGCTGTCGCAAGAAATATCGACGCCTGTAGGCAGCTCAGCGCCATAGTTCGAACGTCCCTTGGTCCTAATGGGATGAATAAAATGATCGTCAATCATTTGGGAAAGCTTTTTGTAACGTCGGATGCTGCGACAATCGTCCGAGAGCTTGAGGTTATCCATCCGGCGGCAAAACTAATCGTCATGGCTAGCCAAGCTCAGGAACGTGAAGTTGGAGACGGAACAGGCTTCGTAGTGGCCTTCGCAGGAGAACTGTTGGATCAGGCTGAAAAACTGTTGCGCATGGGTCTACCGACAGCTGACGTCGTCCAAGGTAAGTTATCAAACGCTTCATTATCCGTTCTACTACAGGCAATAGGATTAATTGGAATTGATTTCTAATACTGAAAGACGTCTTCCCCATTTGTGTAGGTTATGAACGAGCATCTGAAGAGGCATTGGCAATTCTGGAGAACTTAACTGTTCACAAAGTCCCTAACATCAAGGACGTTGATGCCGTCTCGACTGCCATAGCACCGTCTCTTGCGTCAAAGCAATATGGTCTAGAGCCGATTTTGGCTCGCTTAGTCACGAAAGCATGCATTTCTGTATTGCCAGCAAATATCAACTTTTTCAGTGTTGAGAACGTCAGGGTTGCAAAGGTTTTGGGAGGCGCAGTGTCTGATTCTACCGTCGTGAACGGTGCTGTACTTTTGCGGGATGTTGAGGGCACCATTACTAAGGTTCAAAACGCCAGAGTTGCCATTTACACATGTGACTTTGAAGCAGCGCAATCTGAGACTAAAGGAACAGTTCTACTGAAATCAGCGAAAGAATTTACCAACTACACCAAATCTGAGGAAGTAATGCTGGAATCAAAGATCAAGGCAATATCTGAAGCGGGAGTAACGGTTATTGCTGCGCCAAAATTTGGAGAAGTTGCAATGCACTTCTTGGAGAAGTACAAGATCATGGCTATTCGCTGTCAATCAAAGTTTGACCTTCGCCGCATCGCAAGAACTACCGGAGCTATTGCAATGGCGAAGATGAACGTCCCAACAACTGACGAGCAGGGACGTGCAGACCACGTTGAAGTGCAAGAAATTGGGTCAACCAAGTGCGTTGTCTTTAAACAGGAAAAGGAAGGATCAAGAATCTCTACAATTCTTGTGCGAGCTTCCACACAAAATCTTCTTGATGACATTGATAGGTCCATAGACGATGCTGTCAATGTTTTCAAGGGGATTACGAGAGATCCCCGGTTCGTTGCCGGCGCGGGTGCTTGCGAAATCGAACTTTCCCGAAAACTCATAGAATTCGCTGAAGCTCGACCGGGACTGGATCAGTATGCGATAAAGAAGTACGCGGAGGCTCTGGAAGTAATTCCAAGAGTACTTGCAGAAACTTCAGGTTTTGATGCAACTAATATAATCAGTAGTCTGGTCGCTGCTCATGCAGCGGGGAAGGCCACAGCTGGATTGGACATTGAGGAAGGAGTTGTGGCAAACTCCATGAATAGTCAAGTATTCGACTTGCTTATTACCAAGCACTGGGGTATTAAGCTGGCAACAGACGCAGTGTGCACCATCCTAAGGGTAGATCAGATAATCATGGCGAAAGCGGCTGGTGGACCAAAGCCACGCGACATGCAAGCTTCCGATGCGATGGACCAGGTACCGTAAAACAAAGGCGCTTAAAATTTTGCTGCCTAGTTATAATCTCCTGCTCTATCCCAACTTGAGAAACTTGCCAGACTTCTTATACCTTTGAACAGCTCAAGAATCGCAATGTTTCCATTGTCTCGTAGTCTCCAGAAATAAATCATGCCGTTTGTTCCATAACTCTGGTCTCAGATGAATCTTTGGATGTGAGATCCGCATTACGTCGTCGCATGTTTTCAAACAAGAGAACCAAAGCACTGGCAGTGAGTTTTCCGGGTGGATAGCTCGTCCCAGGCACATACAGAGCGGGCTCAGTGTGCATCATGTCATCCAGGGAGACGAAATCAGAAAATGGTACTCTGGCATCATTCAAGATGACAAGCCCATCGCATAGGAAGCCGGTATTCTCTAATATCGCTTTGGCGGCAGGTGACATGGATGCAATTCCTGCTGCTGTTGCAGCACTTCGAATACTCAGCAGATCAAAAGAAGCGAAGCTTCCGAAACTGATGATGGGTATCCGCTTAAAAGTATGAATGTCAGATGTCGGCGCTGGTTGCGATGATTCGTTGGTAGGGACACTTAGAGGTGTTCCTCGCACCCCAGCACGTTGATAATCGTTGGAAAGGTTTTCTATGGGTTTGTGAAAGAATCCTAGAGCTTTGAGACGGGACGAGTAGCGCATATCTTGAACGGCTTCACGGTCACCTTTCCATAAGTGTTGTATAATGCCCTTGATTGCATTCATTGCAATTTTGCTTTGTGCAACAAAATCGACGAGAAATGTTCCTCCAAAAGGAGCTTGAAAGGTGATGATGCCATAAAGGAAAGGAATGACGTCAGGATACGTCTGAATCACAGCTGTGGCATCAATACCTCCTTTTGAATGCCCTATCAAAACAACTGACTTAGACCCTCGACAGGTCTTCAAAACAGAATCTCGGATTATCTTGCCATTCCTTTCAACGCTCCCTTCCGTATGTATTGGTATTGATTGAACCCGAGGTAGACGAAGCGTCTCTTGCAGATATTGAATGTTCTTTTCAAAGTATGTTGGATAATGATCGGTAAATAAACCACCCACAAGGAGATAGGTCAGTTCTTCAGCTTCGGGAAATGTTTCCTTAAAATTGTAAGACATATCGTCGATGCGGGGAAGTATGTTCAGGAACCGATGCGTGACATTATTGGTCCAAGCTTTCGGTATCCACGTTCTTGAGTGTATAAGCACTCGTAAAACAATCTTTCCGTTCACTTGACCGCGGTCACTCATTTGATACTGTAGTACATGTCTGCTACATTTGTTGCCGCAAGAACACACAAGTTCCCTGACGGCTTTAAGGTCAATTGTTTGATCAGTGTATACACTCATTGGACCGAGAAGCTTGGAGCTTCTGTCAACTAATTGAACCCTTAATTTTACAGGATCTTCCCCCTCAAAGATTGCAAACTTCACGGTTCCAAAATCTACACCACGTCGTCTCCTCGACAAACTGGAGAGAGAAAATGATGAGAATGATTGCGTGGATTTTGGTCGCGCTGAATCAGTGAAAACTGCTGAGTTGAAAGGAGAAAATCGCCACTTAGTCTTGTTTGCATTGTTTTCGGTGGCAGCATCTTGAGATACGTCATCTTTGCTCGTCATGGCTAGAAAATCAGTCTCCGAGTTTTCAGAAGATTGAGGTCCTGGCTCCGAATTCTGTCGAACTAAGTCTCGTTCCTCTTTGTCGTTATCAGGTGATGAAGGAGATTGAGCGGCGAACATCCCAGTTTGTGCTTCCGAAAATTGTTTGGATCGGCCGAACGGCTTTAATCGTACACGCCCTGCCTCTCTCCCAGCACGTAGCAATTTACGTGGTCCTTTCCCTAGTCTCATTGATCCCAGGTTCACAGATGCAAAATTCAGAAGCTTGCTCCTACGCTGTTGCGCTTGTTCGGTTTCGTCTAGCGCGTGTTCTACATCAAAGTCGGCCAAAGTTTTCGACTTCTTGATATGCTCGTCATGCTGTCGACACTCTGATTCGCCCCCTCTCTCAATCGACGTGCGACTTCCTGCTCCATCTTCTCCACAACCCTGACTGGTCACCTCAACCACGTTGGGCTCATCGTCGTGCGCGGGATTTATCGAATCATTTTCTTCATTCGAATTTACGGTTCCATCTGTGCCATCTATGTTTTTATGCTCATCGTGTTGCGCATTCTCTTCTTCCAGAATCTTTTCCCAAGCTGCAGCCGACTCCTGAGTCTCATCAGCTTTAAGATATTGATCTCTCATTGACAGCTTGAGATGTGGTTGTCGTACAGATTGTGGAACACCAATTGCCTCAATTTTCACAAAGAGCTCACCAGAACGAAACAAGAAGCCAGGAGAATCAGATACTTGCCTCAATTCCAGCTGTGTGGAACTCCCTGCTTCAAAGTTGGAGGCTTCGTGTATCATGAAACGAGATGATGAAGCGCGACCCTCACATGCGTTCTTGCAAAAGACAGTTACAAACACTTCGGAAGAATCGCTTTCATCCTCTGAAAGAGAAAACCATCCAGATGTTACCGGGTGAATGATATCCAGCGAAACACGCCCAAGGTGAGGCGCCTTCGGACGGGTGACATCGATGACTACTAATGAAAGCCTATGGGGTGGGCAATGGTTGACCTCATACTCATGAGTGAAACCCCAAACTGGGTTTGCGTCACCCTGGACAGGTTCGGAAGTTGCGACCGCGGGCAACCCGGGACTTGTGTGCAATTCCACGACCGCGGATGGCAAGTGAAGAATAGAACTCCGAAGATTGCGTGCTCTAGCGACCTCCACTTTCACTGTTTCCATTTGTTTGTTTCAGTATTCGTCTGCGAAAAAGAATCTAGAAGCTTTTTCGCATCTGAACGCAAAGCATGGAGGCTGGCTTTTGGCAGTGCGTTTGTAGCTCAGACCAGCAGTCTGTCACAAGTTACGGTGTCGAGTTGAGGAAGCTATGAGGTTCACCGTCTTGCACCAGAATATAAATCTGTCTGACCGGATAATATCGAGCATGAGCAGCTAGAGCGCGGGAAAGTCAATTATCCGGTGTATATTATCAGTGAGGAGTGGCAAATCTCAGAGTGCATTGATTCTCATGGGGAACCTGCTGGACTCGCAGGACTCCACATCCGTCCTGCAAAGATGCCGCTGTTGTTGCTAACGAATCTCTCTTGAGGGCATAATTAGGTAAATACTTAGAACGAGCGCGGTTTTAAGCGGCGGCTGGCAATGTGACACCGTTCAAAGGACAGTGGACAGACCAATTGGGCAGCAAAACTGTCTGAAAATTTTAAATGCGTCGTTTCAGATAACGCCTCTGATATTTCGAATTTCCTGCTCAATTCGACTCCGCACACGACAAGTGGAGAGCTACTTCACTTGCTCACACGGAAGAACATGTTACTCATTCCCTTCAAAAATTAATGATAAGATACATACTTTTAAGGTAGATTAGGCAGGAGAAACACGTCGTTTTTAGTTAAGTCTGCTCGTGACGAAATCATACGTTATCACTTGATTAGGTGAGGCAAAACACGTCGTCCAATACAAATGAAAACCCACAAGTCCGATTTTCCTCCAAATCAAAACAGCAAAACCTTTTTCAATCTCAAACAAAAATCATGTAAACTTTTGATTTGAGTTGTGACAAAACTATGGTAGCCTCATACAGACTTCAATAAAAGTATAGCTGATCGCTATCGTGGACACAAGCATGGCAAGCTCGATACATTTAAATTATGCGCAAAAACGGTTGCGTTTTGAAAGGTGCCCAAGTATGTTTTGGATATTGAAGTACGCGTCTTACATTCTATCTCAGAAACTAAGGTTTGGTATACATAAAGCCCAAATGCACAGCTTTTATACGACGTGTCAAACAATGAAAAAGCTGCAGGAAAACGGAAAAGTGGTTGGCTTCAGTTCTGGGTTTCCAAGTAAAAAAAAAAGCATTGCGATAGTTTTGATGTTGAACTGTTACAGCAATGCTGTTATGCCGTTGTTCACGTGATGACGTGCACAGCGTTGAAATGGGTGCATTGCTGACTGCGGTGAGCATGCAAGGCACGCCGGAAAGACCTCCCGGGGCCATTACGCACGCTGTGAAAGCACATTCCCACCCGTAGGTTGCAACCCAATTGCAAAACTATTCAGGCCCTCATTGCCTTGCCCTCGTTCAAACTAAGATGACTTTTCACGCCACTTGTCGAAGGGTAGCTTCCGTTGATAGTCTGCAATCATTTGGAGATTGGTGTCGTCCTCTCCTTCCTTGAGAAAGCTGGGTTGCGTTCGGAATAAAAGCACAATGTCCATCATAAAGAAGAAGAAGAACATTCAGGTCTCTTAGTTACGCATTGCACACAAAGCTGAGGATGGACTTTACACACATCTCCCAAACGCTCCCTCATCGACGGCAGTCGTACATGAAGCTTTTCATTCGGTGGGTGCCAGATGCTGGGCCTTCATTCTTGCCGTAGGGACCCAGCAAAAAGCTCTCCACACTTGGTGCGCTTTGTTCGTCCTTTCCCGTACTTATGATCGCATGGCCCTCAAACTATCCAAACTACCGTCCATATATCATTTATGGTCGTCTGATCGTAATGAAACATTGATGATTAAGTTCGGAAGAAATGAATAGACTATGGGCAGGATACACGAGCTATGAGAAAAATATCCAGTATTTGAAGTCAGGAACTCTATGTATGCTACTGACCAGAATCTGAATTCGATGTCATTTGATAATTTACACAACCTTATCACAATACAGACAAAAGGGACCAAAAGCACCAGTACATGGATACTGCCCACAGCTATGATAAAATCTTTAAAACTATACACAAATGATGTTGAGCGATTGTGCGCACAATTCTGAGGGCATCAAGCAGAATCGTGTGCCTGTGTCTCCAGCAGTAGTGAAACACGAGGGACCAACTCAAGCACCAGCTAAATAACAACGGAATGACGTACCGAAGCTCTCAAGTGGCAACTGCCTCGGTAACGATGAAGGCTCTGACAACATCTCTGACCGGGGCTCTGCAAATCGGGCACTTCTGACCAGCGCTGAGCAGTTGCCTCGCACACAAACTACAAGTACACATATGACCACAAGCATATAAAACACAATCTACGTTCTTCTCCAGACAAACTGTACAAGATCCCGCCTTCGCTACACGTTCAGTCCTGGCCTGAACTGTACAAGGGGGAGAATCGGCCACCTGTTTAACTCCTGCTCTGCTCAACGCCGCACAAACTTCTTGCCGAATGGAGCGCTGAATGTCGAGTTGTAGGTCAAAACTGGCTGACATAACGTTCTTGAGCACAGTAATTTCTTGCTGCAGGCCCTTGACCAAGGAAGAAAGCTCCGTATGGGGCGTGTGAGGCACTGTCGAGTCGAGGCCAAGATCGAGTTGTGATGGTATTGGAGATGTCCTAGAGGTCCGCGTATCCCCACGCGAAATGAGGGCCTCCAGCTGGTTTCGAAACTCTGATTCCAAGAGCGCGGAAACGGCTCGTTGACGATTGAGCTGCCCGAATGAACGCGAACGTACAATTCCCCGGTACGCATGTGGGTGGGTGTCATTACCCTCGAGTCGGGCCCTAAATTGGGCGCTGAGGTTCTACACGGCACGAGAAAAAGCAGGTGAGTAAGACAGATAGGACAGTGCAGCATGCACAACGAGAAACTAGACAGCAAAAGCACATACCGTAACCGGCTGTCGCGCACGCAGAACTTCAATGCCCTCCGGAAAGGCGAGGCGTCGCTCACGCGCCGGGGAAGTATCCGGCAGGGGCTGGGGATGGCTCTGGCCCTCGAACACGCCCGGGTGACTGTTGCGCCACAGTGGGCGTCTGGCGAGCGGGGGGGGCGGGGGCGCCACGGGCGGGGTGGGGACGCGAGCGCCACCCACTGGCACGAAGGACACCCTGCCCAAGGGTGGCGGTGGAGATGAGTACGCGTTGGCACCAAACAGACGCTCAAGCTGCGCCACGAAGCGATGCTCGGCGGCGCGTACGCGAGCGCTTTCTCGCAGAAGCCACAGCTCGCGAATGATTTGGATCTGCTCCGTGAGGCGGGGGCGCGCGCGGCGCGGCGAGTCTGGTGAGTTGGACATTGTGGCGCGGTGTGCAGGAAGTGGAAAAGGGGAAGGAGGGGGAAGATAGGGGAAGGGAGGACGAGGGCGGCGAGAAGGGGAGAGGGCCGGCCGAGCGAGCCGTGGAGGCTATGAGGCGCACGCGCAAGAGGGGGCGGAGATTCGGGTGGGTAGCGGTGCCGAAACCGGCAACGACGCAGAGCGTGCGCGCACGTGCCGATTCGGGCACAGCTGCATCTGTACTGCAACACCAAGTCTACGGCAAGCACATTATGTCCAGCGCGAACAGCATGAACACTACGACACGTGCAGAGGAGCCGCACCGCGGTGCTCGCGGACGACGTGGCACATAACACGGCGAAGTGAAAGGCTCGGATGGCGCTCCGGGCTCGACGAATGAGAAGCCAGAACGTGTACATGGTGGACTGTATCAGCGTGGGAGTGGGCGAGGTGTGTAATTAACTTGGAATGAGGATGCGCACGCGCGGAGCGCGTTGTCATCTCTGGGGCCTGTGCTCAAGGATGCGCACGCGCCGAGCGCGTCGTCATCTCTGGGGCCTGTGCGCAAGGATGCGCACGGCGGTCGGCTCGCGGACGCGGCGTGGTGGCGACCGCCGCAGGCCGGCGTTGCTGCGCGTGGCCTGGCACACGGCGATGATGTTACTACCCACGTCACCCTTTCTGTCGCCCATCAGCCCGTTCACGGGCCTTCCGCCGCCGCCTCCCTGCGTGTGCGCGCGCCCGTTGCCGTCGTCGTCCATGCATTCGCCATCTGCGTCGACTTCGCGCCAGCACTTTCTTTGAGATGCATCCGTGAGTTTCCTGCTGCTTGTTCACTCTTGCCACCCCTCCCGCCCTTTTCCTCCCTTCCTCTCTTTTCCCCCCTTCCCCCCTTTCCCCCCCTTTCTCCCCTTTCCACTTTCTTCCTTACCCCCCCTTTCACTTGCTACAGCCGCACTTCGCTCGTCTACATTTTTCGTCATGTCTGCAGCAATGAAGCGTTTGCGCCATAAGGCTACTTACATTGCGCACGCCGTCGCCACAAAGAGGTCTTATCAGCCGCGTTTTGCCATTAGGCGCCAATTTCTGCATGCGCTTTTCATTGTCGCTTTGTCCTTGCTTTTGTGGACCGCTCTCAGCAATCGAATTTTCGGTGTACAGACCCACATTGAGCCCGTTGAACAGAGCTCGCGACGAGTTGTGGACGTAGCTATTGCTGATTTGAAAGCTCAACATGCACAACTTGTGGCCTTTCCTAGTTCTTCCTTCACTGACGACATCGCCAACTTTCATTCCCTCGTCACATCCTGTCGAATACCGCCTGTTTTTGTCTCTCGACTCGGAGTGGAAGGCCGCCGCAAGCTTCTTATTCGCCTTTCAGCACCGTTAGATACACTCCCTCCATTCGAACAAATCCCCAAAGTTGTCATCGTAGATGTTCAAAATGGACTCGGTAATAGACTACGCGCGCTAGCTTCTGCCATGGAATTTTCGTACCTCACTCGCAGAGTGCTTGTTGTCGTATGGGCCGCTGATGCCCACCTTAATGCGTCCGTTAATCATCTGTTCGATCAATCTGTTTTGCAAGATCTCGTTCTTATTCAAACGCCGATATCATGGCCTATTAATCCACATGACGTCCATCCGTCCACTAACCCGTTAATCTCAGCATTCGATGCAAACCTCACTTACGAGTCTTCCGTAACTTACCTTAATTTCATGGCAAAGAATTCAAAATCGAATCAATCACCGTTAACACAGGTCCCCAATGTACACGATAAGCACATGTACATCCGTACAGCATATGTTCTGAGGTCTCAACACGCTCCAGGCATTCTGATCAACGGATTTGTTCAAGCATTGAAGCCAGCCCCCGAGGTGCTCCAACTCGTTGATGAGGTGCAGCAAGCTGCAGGCGAAAGAGAAGCGTTGCATACCATGATCGGAGTTCATATCCGATCTCGGACTCTCGCAGAAGACAACGAAAAGGTTGACCATCAGTGCGAGTATTCCGTCATCGGAGCAGCAACTACAGATCAATGGCGCCTTCGGAGCTCTCCAAAGAACTTTATATCGGAAATGAAACGAATGTGCAGAGAATGGCATCAGATTGTAGAGCGTTCTCGACTACTGTCTTCAAAGAAGCGCGACGTAAGGAATGGAAAGGCAAAATTTCATGTCGATACTCGTCGTGCACCACGATTTTTCGCCTCGGTTGACACGACGTCTGCACTCAACGAGCTTTACCAACATTTTCCTCATGATCAGATTATCACTCTTCGTCGCAACTGTGATAATCGCGATGCCGAGTGCGTTCAGTACGCGTTTGCGGATATGATCTTGTTGTCAAAAACAGGAGCAATGTTGGCATCTGGGTGGAGCTCATTTTCAGAAGCCGCACAACGTTTAAGAGTACGCCCAGCAGATGTTGTCCCGTGGAGCAATGAGGGATATATCGTACGCACCTCAGGTATCGATTTTGGATGGACATGGCGAGAAAAACTGTATTCAAGGATATGGTTGTGGATTAGGGGAAAGCAAAAAGGCCGAGAAAACCTTGCCGCTGAATGGGAAAGAGAACGCGTATGCAATGAAAAACGTTTCGAGCGCGATCGACAACACTCCTCTGCATTTCGTATGAATCAACAGACCCCATTGTGAAATAGTCGGCTTCTCAGGTCACCATCAACCGTTTCGGTCCTTGCCGGGTCTTATCTCCTGTTTTCTTTCTACAGAAGTGTTCGTCGCGCCACCTGAGGCCGCATCACTGTTCATAAATCGTAAGCTCACTGACGCCCGGGTGTTGGTAATATCAACTCAGGCACAGCATCGAAAAAAAAACTTCGCACAGCGTCGTGTTTCGTTATCTAGCGCGATCAGTGATGTTCGAGCTTTAATTGAGTTCGGCATGTTGGCAATCGTTAGCAAAATCGCTGTCTAATTTATCGAAAGAAACACACAAAGGTAACTTCTGTTACCAATGAAAGCTTAGAGTTCATATGCTCTTTACGAGAGTTCGCTGTCTCTTCACCGTGCTTCTACGCATTTGTAGGTATGAAATCTGTACAGTTTGTCCGCGTGGTCTGTGCAGTCGTGCGTTTTGCTCCTTGAATAGGAATAGGAAATGCCAAACTTCAATCCCAAGAAATTGATACCATGCGGCAGGAAAGGTAACTTAATTGATGCTCCTTAGAACTGCTCTCCACATTCTAAATCTAGCCGCGAATGACAGTCCCACTTTGCGGTACGGTAGCAATTACTTTCCCAAAGGAGTTCCCATCAGTCATGGAATCGACTGGTATTCTGGCAATAGACATAATGTTGCACTGGACCTCCGCCAATGCAGGAAGACTATCAGTGTTATTTTCGTCTTCCATGCCAGCAGTAGAGGCTGGTAAAATAAGTGATATAGTGTGAGGAGGACCACATTCTTCTCCTCTCTTCTTGCTTTCGGAGCACGCTCTGATATTGTCAATTGCTGCCTCTGCATCTCGGCACAACACGTATGAGTACTGAGGTTGACTGCGGTCGCGAACATCCGCCAAGGCAACGACCTTGGCTGAATCTTCGTCACGCATATCGACAAACATTTTCTCGGCAGAGATTTCCTCCTTATTTTCGGTATCCTCGTTGAGGACAACTTCCTCTTCTTTGATCACGGGATAAACATCCATTTCTTCCTCTCCTTCGTCCGTGCTCTTACTGGGTAGTTCCTTCAACACCGTCATACAATGCGGCTGCCAGCTTTCTTGCACACGAGCAACGGGAACAGCAGGAACATTTAACACAGCATCACTTCTACCCTTCCAAACGGCGGGTAGATTCGACTCTTCTCCACCGAACACATCTGTGGCGGCTTTCAACAGTCCAGGAGTACCAAACAATGCACCCCACATGAACATAACACATGCCATTGTAGTTGCAGCTCCAGTGACTCTCTTTCTCTTTTTCTTCGGAGCTTCCTCAACGTCATTTACGGTGAGAGCGCCGGAGATACGGCCTGCAACTTCCTGAGAGATTTGCGCAAGACCAACGACGACAGGCTGAGCGTGCTGCGCGGTGGGAGGCGGGGCAGCAGCGGCTGCCTGGGCCACGGCTACTAAGCGTGCGTTTGCATGGTCAAGTGCAGCACGGAGGGCACGATTTTCTTGAGACAGTGATGCAACTCGCTTGCGAAGCGCTGCTGCTTCGGCACCTGCCGAGGTGAGGCGAGTTGTGAGTTCAAGAACAATCGAGTCGTTGGAGTTTGACTCACTCTCCTTCTTTTTTCCTGAGCGTCTCTGTCGGCGCTGGCGCGGTTTGTTAGGACTGGGGCGCTTCGCAGGCTGTGGGGACGCTGGGGCAGATTGTTGCGGTGACGGGGTTTCCGTGGCTTCGGTGCGTGACGGTGATGAGATGCGAGAACCGACAGTAGATTGGTCGGAAGGGAGGTGAACCATGTGAGGTTGGGGTGTTAGAATTGGTGCCATGGTTGAATGCTCTGAGCATTGTGAGACTGTTTCTTGAGACTGAATGAAAGATTCTGGGGATAAGCAAAGCGGTTTCGATGACTTGGAGAGCGATTCAACGGAGGGTAGTCTCTCAGGGTTTGCGACGGCGTCCGAAGTTTTGTCTGAATCGAAGCTGAGGAGGTCTAGCAAGTCAATGTCTTGGGAAGAGTCGGTGGAGAGTGCATGAAGCGGTGGGAGGTTGTTGGTATCCAGAGGGAGGTCAGGAATACACTCCTCCCAGGCGATGTCAGCGTCAATGGTGTCCATGCCTACAATTCAACGGCGATGAGAGCTGTGGAGCGGATGCGGAGTTTTAAGGAGTGGGTAGAAGCGGGCGTGGGTCAGGCAAGTTTGTGCGAGCGACGCGTGGGAGGGAAGGCTGAGAGGGCTAAGCCACATTTACGTGACTGCACGAAGAATATTTGAAAGTAGTAAGAGGATGTTGTAATTGAAAGACAGTGGAGGAGCCAGCGCGAGCGATAAGACTGGGAGCGTATCGGGCCACAAAAACGGCGGCCGGCGCGATCAGTGGGATGGTGGGAGTGTGGGGACCCCGGGAGGAAAGGAGGGGGGGACGGCTCGCCCGAGAGGTCGGCGTAAGTCAGCGTTATAGAGTTGTACACTGGATGCGGTGCTGGCAGCGACGAATCGAGTGGTGAAACGGGCACGCGCGCGTGGAAAGTTCGAGCAGCTGAAAACCGAGCGCAATTTGTAAGGCTCGTTTGTGCGTGATTTGAAGCGTGCGCGTCGTTTAGTGGTGCATTTGGAATTTTGCAACGTTGGCAGCCATGTGTCTCGCACCGGTGTTCGGCGTGCGCTGCTGCTGATGCAGACCGCTTGCTTGCGGATAACGAGGACGGGTGAATGCTCCCTTTTGACGCATAGGCCGCCGCATGCCACCATCACGCGCCCCCCCGAACGGCGGAGCATCTAGGCCCATATCGCGCGGAAAGGACCGTCGGCGATTGCGTACCGTAAGCCAACCACGTAGCGGGAATCAAACAATGGTTCTACGCGTGCGGAACACTAACCGCGTGGCAATCAAGTCATATTCTCTCGCAGTTCCTTAGCGATCTGCCTGCCGCTTGCTGGTTTGCAACTCTTCGCTCTTAGGTACGTTATACGTCCCCCGCCCCCTGCTCCTGTCCTTTCGCTCGCAGTAGCAACCCTTCAAACATTATTTGGTTGGTACCCGTTCACAATGTCATGCAGTATTGAACATGCTCAGCTGAGCGCGTAGTTTCGTTTTCCCAACGTTCGAAAGCCATGATGCATGCTTTTCTCGGAGGAAGGCATTATGTGCCTCCTCCTGAATCTACCTTACTGCTGGCCCATCTCGAAAACTGCTTTGCACTGTATGAAAGGTCGCGAGCGCCCAGCTGAAACGGCTAATTACCATGTGTTCATATGTGCGCAGGTGATTTGTTGCCCTACAAAGCGTTTGCCATTGGTGATTTGGGGGATATTCCTTCGTTGCGGCATGTGCGACGCGTCGTCATCTGATGCCCAGCCGTGCTTGATGAGAGCTAATCCGTTTATCCAGCCTGGCAGTTTTTGAGGCAGGGGTTAACCCTTAACCCTTGCCATTTATCTTTGACATCTCTCAAGTTCACCCTTCGTTTATTGGAGATCCCCTGCAAGAGGACTCGACCTTGTCGACCTCTTCTCCTCCGCCAACTGGTATCCCTCTTGTTCGTAATTTTTCTAGAAAAGAACCAATCAAATTTTCAATTTCCCTCGCACTTTTCGTTGGGCTACATCACGCATCAATTGCGAAAGAATTTATCAACAAGTCTCATTTTGTTGAAACCAGTGCAGTAATGTACCGAGATATTTACGGGGTCTGCATGCTATACTACTCTTAGGCTGATTAGGCGTTGCTGCTTTCACAGTTCGCCTGGTTTAACATGTCGATGAGCAAATCAGCGTAATTTCTGCCCGGATCGCTGACTCCACAGCAAGTTTTGAGCAGAGGGCGTAATTCGAGAGTTCGAAAACGAAGAGATGGTGGCGTTTTATGTCAGTATGTTATTCATCGTAGCAACAGCATCCGCTTTGTGTGTTGCATTGCTTCTCCTCACGCTCCTTGTCCTTTTCTTTATCCGATATTATCATCAACAACGCGTCAAAACAAACCCTCTTCCTCCTGCCATACTGCTGGTTTCTCAATCACCTGCGAATCACTCTCCGCGCGTCATCGCTCACCTCAAAGCCTGCTTGCACTTTTCAGAACAAGATGCCGTAATCTTCCTCGCAGAACCTCCAAACACCATATCGGATGACCGACTTTCTTTCCATCCCTTGCCGCTGTATCCGCCGCTTCCTAGAAGGAATGTGTTTTTCTTAGTCAAGAAGGCAATATACTTAATTTTCAGTCAAGCTTCGTGTTTAAGCACGATAGCATGTCTTCCATTTGATGTGCATCATATCATTCTGGCAACCCCTCCAGCTCTTCCTCTTCTACCACTCGTAATTCTGTTACGGCCATTCTTTTTTCCGGACTCAGTGGTCATTGTTGATATTCATAATCTTGCATACACACTTTCTGCCCAGAATAACACAAATCGCTACTTTCTCAAGCTTGCGCAGCTGCTCGAATTGCGTTCTTACCGCTTGACACATGACACATGGACCGTGTCTTCCGCTCTCGCACGATTCCTACGCACAATGGGTATTAGAACACAAGTGCTTCGCGATCTTCCTTCGGACGTGTTCACCAGGTTTCGAAATAAACTTCTTTCAACTGATGAGAAGAACAGCCTGATACAGCGCGTTCGAAGCCATGCTACATGTTTCGGGCCAAAATCGCTGAACATCTCAGTACCTCTGATAGTCTCTAGCACGAGTTGGACTCCTGACGAGGATTTATCTATTTTACGACAATCTATTCTCCAACTGGATCGATGTGAAGTAACTCTTCGGGTTGTAATAACGGGAAAAGGTCCGTTGCGGAGCGCCTTCGAAAAAGATATGCGACCGCTAAAACTGCAATACGTACAAGTATGGCTTGCCTGGTTACCATTTTCTGATTATGCCGCACTACTTTCCGTTGCGACGCTTGGTGTCTCCTTGCATGCTAGCTCATCCTCCCTAGACTTACCGATGAAAGTTGTGGATATGCTGGGCACCGGGCTTCCGGTTTTAGCGTTGCGATACCCATGTATTCATGAATTGGTTCAAGATGGTCGCAACGGCATACTGTTCGAGGACTCTGAGAATCTCACGGAGAGCATCAGAAGAGTTTTACGCGACGAGCAGCTTATGAACAGCTTGCGGGAAGGAGCTGCCGACTCTTTCCATGAAGAATGGTTGACACAATGGGAGATTGTTGCAATACCGTCATTTTCGCGCGGAACATGAATCGGCGTAACTGCAAGGTAAACAACTGACAAAATATGTAGTTTTATGTCCTATACATGTTGTATTCAGTACATTTCGTAAAACAAGCATCTTCTCTTTCCCAGTCGCTATTTTCCTGCCAGATAGGTACCCCTCGTGTGCGAAAAAGCGGAAACTCTAAAGCTTCTTCCAGGAGTGGCGACGGAATGTTGTTTACAGTCTGTAAGTTCTGAATCTTCAAGCATTCCGGTCGCTAGAATCCTCCGCTGTTAACGGGGCTTTCTGAATTTCCGAAGGCGTGACTAGATCATCAAGATCAACAGTAGTTTCCGGAGGTAGATCCAGGTCAGGAGTTATTCTTGAACGAATGAGAATTGCTATCGCTAAAATGAGAGCGACACCACCAACAGCAATGTAGGCAATACCCAGTGTTCTGTTCGGGCCACCAAACCATGTTGTCTCTGAAATGAAAAAGAACTTCTCTCCTTCAAAAGAACTTACTGGGAATCGAGATTCAATCTGTACGTAGTACGTCCCAGGAGTAAGATCGGTTCGGATGATTCTGTACAGCTTCTTCCAGTTACGATACGCAGCCAGTCGCATCCAAACCATGAAATCCTCGCTTCGAATAAGCGCATTTTGTTCTGGGGTGTAGGTCTCGTCATTACCTAAAAATCTTGTCTCACGGTCAACTTCCCAGGCAATGCCGGTGTCATCAAAGTTCACCTCTCGTTCACACGCAGAGTCGAAACACATTTTGAACGAATCGTTGAATCTAGATTCCGCAACGAGTCCGCAAGGCACAATTACCTCGTTAGAACCGGGGAGCTTTTCGAGTGGGTCACAAGTATCTGTGCTTGGATTTGACGTGCCTCGTAATTGATCATCTGATCGACTTGTTACGTAGGTTCGAGCATTCTGGTAAAAGTTGACAAGCCCGTAATAAAAGTAAGCCGGTGCTTTCACTTCTCTCTCAATATTAAAACTCACGGTACACGTTCCAACTGTTGTTGGGGAAGATATTGCACCGATATCACAATCGTTTCTGTTGTCGTATCGAAAACGTGACGAGCTTTCAAGGCGGGAGCTCTGTATGAATATGATGACACCGAGCGGCAGGAAAATTGCAGCGACGATGAAGTACATGATGTAGACGACGCGTGGAGTCCACACGGGTTTCCACGCCCATAGTTCTTGCTGTCTAAACTTTGCGCATCTAACTGGTCTCTCGTCTTCTTCGACTGCTTCAGCTATATAATCCGAGGCTCGCGTTGAAGTGGATAAGAGTTCCGAACGTTGCGAAAAGGCTGGTTCTGCGGACATGATGCGCCCGGAGCCGCAAAACTAGGCTCGAAGAAGCCACGTGAGACAGCCCTCTCCCCAAAATTCTCGATGGATTGAATATGAGTGACGGGGAACCAACGAGTGGGTCCTTGCGAAAATGCGTGCGTACACAGACCTCAAGCCTGTACGGCACCGTGAACGAACAAAGAAGCGGGCCCACACAGACGCTCTGACAGGAATAGTACGTTGTGGCTCTGGTACCTTATGTGTGGGTGTGTGTGACGGCACTGGCCACGAGAACCTCTTGTGGGCTTGTCCCAAATGCTGGCCTTGTCGTTGCTGGAGTTTTGGGGAGCTTCGAAAAATCGAACATGGAGCGTAGCAACAACTCGTGCAAAAGCTATCTTCGAAGAAATAGAACTGTAACCCTCTGCTTTCGCAGGCTGTAGAACACGGTCGTTTGACAGAGGGGTGTCAACAAATAATGCACAATGAACAATTGCGCCACGTGGCGGCATTGTTGCACCGCCTCATGAATTCTCATCCCGGCAGATTTAGCACGAAGGCTATTCTACGGCTTATCGCATTACCTTCTTCACCATCCATTAGCGTGAGTTTTATATTACCCGGAACTATCGTCGTGCGCACGAACGAGGTTCATGGCCACCTCTTTTCAATCATCTGTATCGAAGCAGATTTCGGAGTAGGTCAAAAGGTTAGGATGGCTATTAATAGTAAATCACACAAAGAATGGATCCTACCATCACAAGTTGACGATTTTTATTTATTCGCCCATGTGCGATTAATGTTCAACGCAAGCCTCATCAAAACCATGTGTCGTGGTCATTTATCAGCAAGTACCATAAGACATCAAGACATGTTGCAACAACTGAAATGGAACAACTGGGATGAGTACGAAGCTTCATTCTCTGACTGGTCGATAGTCCAGTCCCCCTCCTTCTATGGCTAATGCGCCACAGTTGTTGATAAAGCAAACAATTGGTCGGAGGTCGACCCAAAGAAGGCAACGCCGGAGATCCAGCCAATTCAAAATGCAGTACATGGCACCTTGAGCTCAATCGTCGCAATGTCTGTTTTACATGTCGCCGTATCGGCACATTTATGTCTTCTTTCAGCCTTACGTGTTCGTGCGATTCAACACAACTTCTTTTGTTTGAAATATCCTTCATAGTATTTGTATTGCATCGCACATGTCGCCACAGTCACAAACAGGGAAAGGATTGCCAGCACCATTACGTGAGAGGTAGTTTCCTCCATTTTTTGAGTCAACATACGCTCTCTCCTTTGCAATCTAGTCATATCACCTATCATTCCTGACAGAGATGTATGCATTCTTCGCAAGCTCTTCTGCAATCTGTCCGTATCAGATGCTTTGGCCGCTCGGTCTATGCCCTCGGTTGACGTACCAGCGAACGCCTGATCTAGATTAAACTCGATCGCTCGCTTTGTTCCGGCGGGATGAACACGACCAGCTTTCTGCTGGTGTTCAATACAGATACGATACGTGTCTTCCTCCTCCTCCTCGTAGTCGTACTCATCTGCAGGTTTGTGCTGGCGTTGTATTTTTGGTGTGGTAAATGAGAACTTTCCGTGGTCAGGGGCTCTCTTGTGGAACAAAACACTTCCTTTCAGTGTTGTTACCCACACGTCTATGTCCATGTCGCTTTTTCCTCCTGAAACGCGCGTCTCGCCTGTTACCTTGGGGGAACAGTGTGTCAGATTTTTTGAAACATCGGGCTGAATGCTGCTCGAGCTCAGCGATGAGAGTGCTTACCTTCGACCCTGATGGTAACTCTTCTGTGAAACACCTTCGCTGCCCAGGTTCCAAATAAAATCTTACTGCATCTGCGACGAACAGCAAGCTCAGGGCAAGTAATATTGATGGCGCACAGAGCCCCATTGCCCTTCTGCTCTCCATCCACCGCCTTAAGCTGCTTCCGTTTCTGATTAAACTACTACGGCACGAGGCGGTCCGTTCGTCGTGATAACCGCTACCCTGACGGATCTCTTCAAGTTCCGCGGGAACAGAGAGCTACAACTGAAGCCAATATTGATACGTGCTTGATGAACCACACTCACGCATGGCACGGGTTACAGGGGTGCGATGGGTAGATCCACAGAAAACATTTACGCCATGATTCGCCTCTTTGCCCGAATTGATTGCACACAACGCTACAGTACCTCTTCCTTTCGATTCCACGGCGGACGGAAATTTCACTGAAAGGAGTTGTAAGCCAGATTTGTTTGCCAACTGCGATCCCCAGCGTGCACCAGCACTGGTAAAGTACAGTAGTACAAAAAATAGCGCAGTTGTGGCGCGCTTTCGGCTTTTTTTGGCGCCAAGACCCTCAAAATCGAAACTGCTGTGCAACTGCTCTTAAGTGCCGGCCGCGTCCTGGGAAGCCCTGCATGCAAACCGCACCACAGCTATTTGTTCAGCCCATCTTTACTTTCGTTCAAACGTAACAGCTTCGCACTGCACCCACTCGCAGCTCCATTCCCCTACTTCAGAGGGACTTTCGCCTAAAAACGGGTCAGAAATTCAGCATGACCGCCTTGAACGAAGCCCTGAGCGACGCTGACACTCAGGAGCCAGTGAAGGAGCCGGTGAAGACCGAACTTGACTCACGCCGGATACCTGAAAGTGACGACGACGACATCGTAATGATTCGTGTCAAAGGTACCGAGAATGAATCTGAAAAGAAGCCAGCAGAACAGAAAGGGGCTGCGAAGAGCAAACGTGTGGTCGAGCCCATCACTGATAGTGATCACAGCGATGATGAGCAGCAATCGGAAGCCGCCGTTGACTTTGGTGAAGAGGAGGAGGAAGATGAGGTAGCAGGAGCGCCCGCGAAGTCAAACGCACAGAAACCAAAACAGTCGGAGGATCCCGATTTTGTAGAGATCGAGAACGACGATGTGGGCCGAGACAAGTCTTCCGGAGCTGGAAAAGACTACAATAAGGAGGTCCAAAACAAGAAAAAAGAAACCGGAACCTCTGCAGCTCTCAAGAAGACTAAGAAGACGAAGAGCAAGGAATTGTCGCCATCCAAGACGATCAAGAAATCCAAAGTTGATGTGAAGGTCAAATCAAAAACTACCAAAGCCAAGCAGCAGACTGCCGTAAAGAAAACATCACTTGCAATTAAAGCAAACGAGAAGGCTTCGAACAAGTCAACATCACCACCTTCAGAATCAATATCTTCAGTCCCAAAGGGAGAGAAGCTGTCAAAAAAAACCGCAAAAGGGAAGGCGCTCGTCAGAAAAGCTGTCAAGCCTGCGCCAAAAACAGGTAAAGCTTCCTCGATCAAGGAGAAGCCCTTGAAGGCCAAAAAGGTGATCGACAAGGAAGAGGTGACCAAAGAGAAGAAATCTCCAGTAAGGAAAAACGGGTCGTCAACGACCGCGGCTACAACATACTCGAAGAAGGCAAAGAAAGTGGCCGGCAAATCATCCGCGACCCCAGCGAAAGAGAAAACTAAGTCAGAGATCACTGCAGCTTTGAAGAAAAAGAAGGCAGGCACCAAAGAAGTAAAAGAAACAAGAAAGAAGAAGGGCAGGGAGTATTCAGAAAGTGATTCTAACGGACAGGTAGACTACGAATCGGACAATGAAGGTTCAGTTTCTGATTGCGACTCAATGACAGATGAGTTAGCCAAAACGCCATCTTCAAAATTGCCGATTCTCGGAAACTTGGCTTGCAGTTCTCGCGATCAAAATGCAGAAGCACTTCTCGATCATGCAGTGCAGCAGCTTGGTCGATACAACATTGTGTCGTACAATGCTGAATCCAACATCAAACTAGCCGCGTACATCATCGGAAGTGGAACCAAGAGAGGATGGGGTTTGCTGCAGGCTCTAGTAAGTGGAGTGCCGCTTATATCTGACAACTGGCTTTCAGGATCTATATCAGAGGGAAAATGGTTGCCCATGAGCGCTTTCCGAAGCGACAAATTTGGTCAATCGCCGCGATCGGTGGAGGGCCCTGCAAACTCTGGCGGTAAGCTCTTGGACGGACTTCGGATTCGCGTTGTTTCAGAGGAGAAAGATGCGTCTAGCATTCGCAAAATTGTGCGTTTATGTGGAGCGCGTTTGGCCCAAACCCGCGTGGATCTCGTGATCCACGATACAAAGAGAAAGATTGAGAACACTTGCCCCCAAGTTGAAAAGAAATGGCTTGCAGATTCTATCGAAGCTGGAGTGCCTTTGGACTATGACGAGTACTTGGTCGGGCGAACCTGAGAGTTGAACAAAAGTATGTTCATCATTAAGGATTTCAGTGTATGACTTGCATATTGCTAGTTTGCTGTTGTAGTTATAACAAGCTCGGGGATAGTGTGGGCGTCACTCTAAAACGTTGTGTGAGTGTGGAGAGATGTAAAGGATAAAAACCTCCTTCCAACTGCCCATCACGTTCGTGAGCCACTATTTTTGAATAAAGATCGCAATTTGAAGGAGTGAGGCTGTTCGAAATAATTCTAGTTCCATTTTTGCGCCGATCCACCGTAAAACTTGAAACGTCGCCCATTCGTTTCAGAATGGTGATGTTCTACTGCTAATATCAGGAACGAAACTGCTGGTGTCATAACCGAAGTGCCGTAAAGAAAAGATTGCTCAAGTCAGTAGGAACTTGACCGTTCGAGGCACAAATATAATGGAAATAGCGCAGCGAGATGCAGGCCGTTCCGCTTAGCATATTCCCCTTATACGTTCGCTGGCGGATCAAGTCCCACGCCACGAAGGGTGATGAGCAGGCATAGAACGAATAAGGCTGTGCTTATCGCCATGATCCGCACAGCGAAACATACAGTATGAGATGACTGGTCTTTTCAGTCGGGTGAAGTTGACTGACGACGGCTTGTGGGCTTGACACTGCACCTCCAGTTTTCGGAAGACAGAATGCGGTCAGGCCACATCAAGCACACCGCGATGTGATTGGTAAAACCCCCCAGCAGCTGGAAAACATGACGCGCTTATTGGGTGCGCTCCGCGCGCCAGCTGAGCACTTCCAATCATCTGTCGCGACGCGCAATCAACAACATTCAGCCGCTTCTGGCGAGTTTCTCCATTCCCAGCGTGGCTGTGCGTTTCGTTCTCAATTTGGCTGCCATTTCTGCCGTATCGTAAGCTGCCGCGCAAGTCGCTGCGGTTGTTTCTCACGATTGTTGGCCAGCGTATATCGGCGCGTACCTCTGTGTGGTTACCTCTTTTCCGCCAACCTCTGCGCTGCAACTGCATCTACTCAGCTGTAGAGCGCCTTGACGAACGTTCTGCCTGCAAGTAGCGATTCTCACTGCGTTCGCCGTCTAACTCGCCTTTGGCTAATTTCATTCAGCACATCTGAGCTTGGTCTCTGCATTGGGCGCGCATTCTGACCAATATGGTAGAATCCACGCATGCTGTGCTGCAGGCTCCATGGGGCGCTGCGCCTCTCGAGGTGATGGCTGCCCTCGGAGTGGAGGAGCACACTGGTCTAACGGACTCAGAAGTCGCCAGTCGCCGCGCGGAGCACGGATGGAACACCATCCCCCCTCGTCAAGGAAAGTCTTTGTTTAAGCTTGTGTTGGAACAGTTTCAGGATCAATTAGTCATCATTCTCCTTCTAGCTGCTGTTGTTTCCTTCGTGTTGGCTTTCTTTGAAGAAGGACAAAACCGTCTTCAGGCCTTCTTTGAGCCTTTGGTTATCTTGCTTATTCTTATTGCGAACGCCATTGTTGGTGTCTTGCAGGAGAGAAACGCTGAGAGTGCAATTGAAGCTCTGAAGGAGTATGAACCTGAAACTGCCAACGTTTTGCGACAGGGTGTTAAGCACGTCTTGAAAGCAGCTGAGTTAGTCCCCGGTGATATTGTTGAAGTTGCTGTTGGGGAGAAGGTACCAGCAGACATGCGTATAGTTTCCTTGCAGAGTTCTGTGTTACTGGCTGATCAGAGCATTGTTACTGGTGAAAGTCTAAGCGTATCAAAGACAACTACAAAGATTCCGTGCGCAACGGGAGATGCTGTTGTTCAAGACAAGACTTGCATGCTCTTCAGTGGGAGCACCATAAGTCGTGGAAAGTGCACATGCGTCGTGACCACAACTGGTGTCAACACAGAGATTGGTATGATCCACAGCAATATTGTTGAAGAAGAAGACAGTCCGACCCCACTCAAGATCAAGCTTGATGAATTCGGAGAGTTCCTATCAAAGGTTATTCTGGTCATTTGCATTCTCGTCTGGTTGGTTAACATTGGAAATTTCCGCTCCCATGGTGGAATGCTCAATGGTGCGGTGTACTACTTCAAGATCGCTGTTGCACTGGCTGTCGCGGCGATTCCGGAGGGTCTTCCTGCTGTCGTTACTACATGTCTCGCTCTCGGAACTAAAACCATGGCAAAGAAGAACGCTATCGTGAGGCACTTGCCTTCAGTTGAGACCCTTGGATGTACAACTGTAATCTGTTCGGACAAGACTGGAACACTTACTACAAATATGATGAGTGTGCAGCGAGTTGTTGTGGCCGATAGTATGGACAATATTACAGAAAAAATACGCATGAAGGAACTTGCTATATCTGGAAATAGCTTGGATCCCGAAGGCGATTTTACTATTCTTGGAAGTTCCACGAAGATCGAAACTCCGGCGATTGACAGTCCTATTTTGGCTGAGATGGCTGAAATTTCCACTCTCTGCAATGACTCATCACTCACATATGACATGGAGCATGGCCATTTCGGACGTATCGGAGAGGGTACTGAAGTCGCTCTGACGGTCTTTGCTGAGAAAGTGGGTGTTCCTGATGCATCTGTCAATGAATTACGACGAAATGCGAGCCCCGCAGAGAAAACTTCGATATGTAGAAAGTACTGGCTAAGCAAGTCGGAAAAGCTTCTTACCTTCGAGTTTACTCGTGACCGCAAGAGTATGTCTGTACTTGTCGCAAAGAAGGGTGATGCCTCACAAACCCGGCTTCTAGTCAAGGGTGCCCCGGAATCCGTTATGGACAGATGTTCATTTGTGCGAACGGCAGAAGGATGCAAGGTTGAGTTCAGCACTGACCTGAGAAAATACTTTGACTCGGAAGTTGTTAGGCTCAGCGGTGGATCCAGTGCCCTCCGTGTTTTAGCTGTTGCAGTGCGAGAAAATGCTCCGGGTCTTGGAGACTATGACTTGACGGATACTGCCCAGTTTGCGTCTTACGAGAGCGGTCTCACTCTTGTGGGTATCGTCGGTATGCTTGATCCGCCGCGAGAGGAGGTTAGGGACGCGATTGCCTTGTGCAGGGATGCCGGAATTCGAGTGATTGTGATTACAGGAGATAACAAAGCGACAGCCGAAGCTATTTGCCGTCGAATTGGTGTCTTTGACGAGAGTGAAGATCTTTCTGGGAAATCATACACCGGTAGAGAATTTGATGCTTTAAAAGAATCTGAACAGAAGAATGCAGTTCAGCGTGCATCGCTCTTTGCAAGAGTTGAGCCGCAACATAAGCAGAGGTTGGTTGACCTACTACGAAGCCAGGACGAAGTGGTTGCCATGTCTGGAGATGGTGTGAATGACGCTCCGGCATTGAAGAAAGCGGATATTGGCATCGCCATGGGCTCTGGCACGGCTGTTGCCAAGGAAGTATCCTCTATGGTTCTCGCAGATGATAATTTTGCGACCATAGTGGCCGCAGTTGAGGAAGGGCGTTCCATATACGCGAACATGAAGCAATTTATCCGATATCTCATCAGTTCCAACATTGGAGAAGTGTGGTGCATTTTCCTCACAGCTCTTCTAGGTATGCCGGAAGCCCTGATTCCTGTGCAGCTTCTATGGGTCAACCTGGTGACTGACGGTCTCCCCGCGACGGCGCTTAGCTTCAACAAAGCTAGCAAGGATATCATGACACAAAAGCCTCGTGGTTTGAGTGACAGTATCATTGACTCTTGGATGTTTTTCCGATACATGGCCATTGGAACCTATGTTGGTATTGGCACCGTTGGCGGGTTTGCATGGTGGTACATGTTTTATGAAGACGGACCAAAGATGTCATGGTATGATATGACTCATTTTAGCACTTGTACAGAGCAGGTGGGAAGAGGCTGGTCCTGCAGCGTCTTTGAGCAGCGGAATGCTAGTACAGTGGCCCTCACGATACTAGTTCTCATCGAGATGTTGAACGCATTTAACAGTCTGTCGGAGAACCAGAGCTTGCTAACGATGACGCCGCTTTCGAATCCTTTGCTTATCGTTGCGTGTTTCTTAAGTATTGCTCTTCACTTGGTGATACTGTATGTTCCATTCTTCGCTCAAATTTTTTCTGTGGTTCCGCTGAGCAAACTAGAGTGGATGGGCGTTATATCGATGAGCCTTCCTGTGATTGTCTTGGATGAAATATTGAAGCTTGTGTCCAGGAACTATGTGAGCGAAGACAAGAAGAGACAATAGACTTAGGGCGGAAGCTGCCCAGTTTTGCTACATGTACATCGATTTTGTGTCTTGCGTTCATTTTAAGGCCAGCACTGAGTGCTTGAAGAAAGCGCTCTGTAGGCACCGGCAAAATAACCTGGTCTGTGGCTCGTTACTAAGATCAGAAGACTGGAAGATACGGATTCAGAGCGGGTTTTGATCGCAAGACTTAACTGACTTCTTGACTTTTAGATATGTGTGGATGTTTAAGCTTCGGAATTGCTTTCTGAGATTCTCCTATACTGTAAAAAGATTTATAAAAGAAACCACCGGCTCATAAGGCTACTTCGGTTCCATCTTTTTTATTATTTCTCTCTCTATCTGCCAGAACGTGAAGTTCCTTGGAAATATAGCACTCAAACATGGATTTTGATGGAGTTTTGTGCGATGTGTAGAAGAATTTATGAGTTTGAGCGGCCCAATCGCACTGTACTTCCTGAGCACCCGATTGCGATAAGCTTGTGACGAATTCAAATTTCGGCCTTTCGTTACAAACCTCATCGCCTCTCCAACCATCTCACTGTACAAACTATAGATTTCTCTTAAGCGTTATCATGCCAGAAAGAGATGCAGACTTTTTCAACATCCCTCTGGAGTAGCATTAAATATGCGCTCAGCATCGTTTTTGAATAGCAGGCACCGAGTTTTGCGTCGCTCTGTGATACAGAGAAATGTTATACATCGCGCTTTATCTGTACCGCGACCATGATGCTTCTCAGAAAGTTGGTTTTCAGTACTTCCAGAAGGGGGCGACGTCAAGGTGCCGCGCCATTTACAGAGCAGACAAATTGCTTGAGAGGTTTGGTAGCTTTACGGATATCCATTTACGTTAGTATTGAGTTTTCCACTTTATTGCGAACAGTTAGTTTCTGTCAGAACGCTCTTTACAAAGACTGCTTTTTATTTTCTAACTGGCATTATGATTCGTTGCATAACCAAGATGCATCTGTTATGGATGCTATTCTCTTTGAAGACGCCAAGGATTCCAAATGTTGGTTTCAGTGTAATGAAATACGTACACAAGGGATCTCTACATCATATTAGAGTATATATATTTCCCTACTTTACAAAACTTGCGCTTTCTGTTCATGCCCATGACGACTAGAGTAAGATGAGACTAAGACTGAAGTTTTAATCAGCGAGGTGACTTTTATTGTATTGTTTGATCCTGTAGGGTGCACCTGTAGATAAATACGAATAAACCATTCTATACTGCTCGCAGAAGGCGTGTTATCCTTGACGAAGTGAAGCTTAATGTATAAAACGCTGCTATCGTTTCTCTGTCTCTTCGACGGCGAAGAAGCATGGCACCGTGCTGGAGATCGGAGGGCCGTATCGGCTAAACAGTAGAATGAAGTTTCCGTCAGGTCCGAGTGCAGCAGCTCTGCGCTTTCAGCCGTTTGACCGGGCAGATTGTTGCGCCACTTTCTGAACGGTGCGAACTGTGGGCTCGCCGAATCCATGTCATCCACTTGTTCTAGTTTTGTTGGATCACGAATGCCATGGATCGAATATGAGTGGTTTGTAAATATATGAAAAACAGAAATTTTTTCTGAGAGAAGCCCCGGCAAGGTCTAGAAGTTCTGCCGCGCATTTCGCCTCCACAGAGGGCTGTAACTTGTCATTTCGCCATTCATCCTTCCCCAAACGTCGTGGTAATCGACGTCCTCGTCGTTTTTGCGCGCTGATTCCGTCACACAGCAACTATTCGGATCCATCATTATCACCGCCGATTTTTATCTCGTTCACTATAATTCAACCTCTCTCTTCGACGATCGCACTCTGCTACTCCTTCGTTTGCCGAAGATCAGCCCCTTCCGATCCGAGTGCCTAGTTGATAGCCGGTTCACCGCGCCTCTACTGCGGCAATGTCTCAGCAGAATATCCCCACCTTCAAGGTTGTACTTGTCGGAGACGGTGGCGTCGGAAAGACAACGTTTGTGAAGAGACATATCACCGGTGAATTTGAGAAGCGTTATGTTGCCACCATGGGTGTCGAAGTACATCCACTCAAGTTCTCAACAAATTTTGGCCCCATCCTGATGAATGTATGGGATACCGCCGGTCAAGAGAAACTTGGTGGTCTTCGTGATGGTTACTAGTAAGTTTGCTTGCCACACACACATTGCTTTCACTGCACATGACGAGCGCTGGGCTTTTGCCCATCCGCTATACGAGTCACGTCGTTGCGCGTTTCTTTAACTCCCTATTCATTCTGAGATGCAGTCTGCGCACCTTCTCACATTAACACCTTTTCGTGGTGCTAACCTCTCTTTACACAAAATTGTCTTTCATACGAAATCTTAGTATTCAGGGAAATGCGGCGATCATCATGTTTGATGTTACTTCACGCATGACGTACAAGAATGTTCCTCAATGGCACCGCGATCTGGTTCGAGTTTGCGAGAACATCCCGATCGTGCTTTGCGGTAACAAAGTCGATATCAAGGATCGAAAGGTCAAGGCCAAGAGCATTACCTTCCACCGGAAAAAGTCTCTGCAGTATTATGAACTCAGTGCGAAAAGCAACTACAATTTCGAAAAGCCTTTCCTATGGATTGCGCGCAAGCTCATTGGAAACCCGTCGGTTGTCTTTACCGAAGCCCTGGCACTTCAACCGCCAGAGATTGTTATTCCCCAAGATCAGGTGGCCCAGATCGAGAAGGATATTGCTGACGTGAGCCAAGTTCCTCTGCCCGATGAAGAGGACAATGACATGTAACTTTGAATCACTAGTCACTTGGCCGTTTCCATGTTTCTACAGACTTTCATTCACTCCCTTCGACTTCAGCAGAGCCCTGAGAGCCGTGGAAGCATGTCTCGATCTTTTGCCATCTTACGATGGGCAAAGATTACCCACCTCTATTGATGAGAAAAGGAGTCCCGCACGGCTTGATATTCATGACTCGAGTAAGACTAAATGGACACTGATCAGCTCTTCGTCGCGCCGATCTTTCAGATATTGTCGCCGGTAATACTACGAAGTGCTCACCGAAGAAGGCTTGCGACTGGGAAACACTGGATCATGCAACTAAATGCACTGCTTTGAAATCAATTTTGATTCAAGGCTTGTTCACGCTACTAGCAAAAATGTTCCACCGTGGAAATGTTCGAGTACACATTTCAACTTGTACTAGCTGCCTTTTAGTAAACATGTTTTCTGCGTCTTCTGTGTCCGATGACAACGATTTGTGTAAGTCGTCTTGCTCCAAGCCGTCCGCTTCGGATTGCTTCTCTACATGCCGGGTATTTGAGCAAAATTTATCTGCAGCCTGAAAAGACCGAAATGTCAACTTGTTCCTAACTACATCTAACTTGAGATACAGGCCACATATCGTATGTACACTGCAGCGCGTGAAGGCACTATTCATTGCAATTCTTTGATTATCACCATAAATCACACCGTGTGACAGGATTATATCTGCTACCGTTCCGACACGAGAAAGCTTTCGCAAATACCGGGCTTTGACTTAGTGGCCCGAGAACTCGAAACTTTGACGGAGAGTGTGGATCAGTCATGATATCTACTTTGAGCGCCTCATGTCGGTAAAGCGTACACCAGGTTTGCGCAAAGGCCACGAAAAACAGCTGATCGTTAGTCAATTCCCTTGCCAGTAGTGCATTCGGAGGAGGAATACCATCTTCACTATTATTTGCCCTGCTCTTGAAAGCCCGAAATGCGACGTTGACGCCATTCGTGTCGGCAAGATTTTCACCCAAAGTGAGGTTGCCACGGACGTGAATGTCGACGTCTCGCGGTTTGTAAGTGTCGTACAAGTCAACGTAGCACTGTGTCTTTTCTTTGTACTGCAAGACCGACGAATCAGACCACCAAGGAGTCAGCATGCCATCTTTGTCATACTGACGACCTTGGTCGTCAAACCCGTGTGACATTTCGTGTCCAATCACCGCGCCAATACTGCCGTAGTTCATGGCCTCTGGGTACGCGTCTGAGAAAAAAGGTTGCTGGAGTATTCCTGCAGGGAACACCATTTCATTACGGGTGACCGAATAGTAAGCGTTGACCTCGTGAGGATTCATAAACCATTCGGTCTTATCGATAGGATTGCCCAAACGGTGCAGACGTTTCCGCCATTTGTGGGCAATGGCAGATCTTACATTGTTCTGAAAGGAAGTTGAAATATCGACATCATCGTATGTATCCAGGTTTTCGCTGTAGCCAACCTTCCAATTGATGGAATTGAGTTTCTCCAGAGCAGCATCCCTGGTTACCTGGTCCATCCACGTCTCCGACTTGAGTGTGTTGGCAAACGACTTTGAAATCTCCTTGGCCAGATCGATGGCTACTTTCTTGCGACTCTCGGGGAAGTGCTTTTTGACAAACGCGGCGCCTAACGCCTCTCCGAGATGTTTGGTGGTCAAAGTTTGGCAATACTTCCACTTGTCTGGCAGCTGCTTGAGTCCATAAACATGCTGCTTAAACTTGAACGTTTCATGGTACGCGCTTTCACCCAATAGACCTTGTTGGGCGGCCGACCGAACCAGATGGAAGGCAAGGTAGCCCTTGACAACCTTGCGCATGTTGGGATCGCTTTCCATGGCTTCAAAGAGCTGCGCAACAACTTTGAGAAACGGAACGTTGTCAACGATGACCGAGCCGCCGAGCCGATGCTCACTGACGTTCAAAACCTTCAAGTAATTCGAGAACATGAGTTTGTCCGGCAAGTTCTCGAGCAAAATGTTGTTGTATATTTTTTCCGGGTTGCGCAACTCCTCGGGCGGCATGGTGCTGTTTGCCAAGACGGTTTCAAAGTTGAGGACAAGCTCGGCGAGCTGGTCGTTGCCCTTCCGCGGAATGAGACGAGCCTTGCCGGCAATGTTGAGCATGGTGACCATGAGTCGAATATAGTTTGCCCTCATCTCGATCTCGCGGTCAGTGTGCTTGAGGTAGTCGTCTCGGTGCGGGAGGCCCAATCCGCCCTGACCGAGATAGAGCGCGTAGCGGGTGGTATTCTTCTCATCAATGCTGGTGTCAATGTCGAAAAAGGCTACAGAGGAGTGCAAATGCAGGCGGGCGAGGAGGGCGGCCAGCTGCGACGCGGTGCGCAACGAAGTGAATTGATCGCGAAAGGGCTGAATGTAGAGGGTTTTCAGGGCGCCGACGCCCATCTGGTCGATGCACGAGGCGTAGAACACGCCCGGTTTGGACGGTGGGGAGGCGTTTTGAAGGTCGACGTCCAGGATCTCCTTGACCATGAGCTGAATGATATCGTACACAACGCTGAAAGACTTGGAGTACTGGGTCTTGTCGGAGGGGATGGTGGCGGTTCTGAGCCAGGAGCCGCACGAGTACTCGTAGAAGTCGTCGCACGGGTCGGCGCTGCGATCCATGGCAGCCAGCACGGTGTCAGCGACGGACTGGCGATCGCGGCCAGGCTGCAGGAAGTTGGACGGGTTGGAGACGTCGATGACGGCGGCGATGGCCAGACAGGCGACGGCGACGGCGAGCAAGACGAGGACAAGCTTTCCGTAGTGGACGATGCGCATGGGGACATCGCGGCGGTAGTAGCCCGCGGGGGCGGGCGGGAAGTTGAGGGGATGCAGCTCGGCGTTGCGGGGATCATCGTCGCAGGCGGCGCTGAGCTGGGCGTAGCCGCGGGGGGGGGGGCGGTCGGGTGCGAGGATCGTCATAGCGGGGCGGCGCAGAGCCGGGGCGGGGCGCGGCTTGACGCGTGCGTGGAGCGCATGAGCAGGTACGGAGGCGCATGGCCGAGCGCAAGTGAATCGCAAGTGAATTGAAGCAAAGCGCCGGCTTACAGAAGCGGCGCGGCGGCGGTGGCGGCGCCACACGTGTCCAGCAGGTGGGCCGGTGGCGCGCCACGTTTGCGCGCGGGCGCGCACGCCATGCGCCGCGCCCGCGGTGGTGACGTAAGGCTGACGCAAGCGGCGTCGGAAAGCGGGCGGCTGTGCGCACGGCCGCGCCGCAGCGCTCCGCCGCGGCCGCGCCGCGCCTCGGCGAGCGCGACGCCGACGAGCCGGCCGCACCGGCCGCGCCGCCACACACTGTCGGAAGACACAAAAACGGATCGCTCTCAAACAAAAAAAATATATATATGTGCTCGTCTGTGTTGTGCGCTCCCTCGCTACGGGTACCACGCGGCTGGCGCCCGCGACTTGGCCGAGCTCACGGGTCCGCCCGAGAACGGCGAGAACGGCTGCTGGATCGGCGACGGAGGCGTCTGTGACGTGCCGAAGATCGGGCTCGCCACCGGCAGCGGGCTCAGCTCCGTGTGCGGGCTGCCCAGCGCCGGCAGGCTGCTGCTGTGCTCCTCATCGCCCAGCCCGCCCAGGTCGATGTGCGTAGGCGGGTTCTTCGGCGCCACGTGCGCCAGCGGCGGCAGCAGCGCGTTGGCGCCCGCCGTCAGCCCCGGCCCGCCCAGCGGTGGTTTCGACGCGCGCCCTCCCGCCGCCCCGCCGCGTCGCCACCGCCCGGCGTTCACCGCCGTCGACGACGACGACACGCCCGGCGATACCGCCAGAGGCGACAGCTCGCCCGACGTTGAGCTCGCCGCCGCCATGGGCACGTCGCCCGCGCCGCGCGTCATGGGCGACACTGCACGCCCCACCCCGTGCGAAAGCGGCGCGCCCCAGCTGGGCGACGCCGCAAACGACATGTGTTGTCCAAACGCCCCCGGTGACCGTGGCAGCAAGCTGGGCGACGGCAGCAGCGTCGATGTAGACGGTAGCAGCGTCGAACTTCCATGCATAAACGTCGATGCGCACGGCAGCAACGCTGGAGGTGGCGATTTAGACATGAACGTATCCCGGCTCAGCAGCTCGCGCGCCGGCGTCAATGTTGTAGGAGTCACGGGCTGCGCCGCCGACGCCAGTGCCGGCGGCGCGTGCGCATGCATCGCGGACGCATGCGAATGCATGGCCTGCGGCTGCGGTGGCTGTAGCTGTGGTTGGGGCTCCACCTTTGGAGCCATGGGCGCCATGGGGAAGATGCGCTGTGGCTCGTGCTTGGGCGCTATGGGCGCCAGGTGCGGGTGAAGCGGATCGCGTTTGGAATCCATGGGCGTACCCATAGGTGCTTGGATGCTAGGTAGCGGCTGGGAGAGTGGTGGGTGCACGCGAAGCGGCGGTGCGTGTGACGCAGCTGCGTGCTGCGCGTAGCTTGCGGCGTCGTAGCTAGGAAGCGGTTGAGATGACGCATGCGCGGGAGGGGCGGCGGCTGCGTGCTGCGGGTGGTAAGGCGACGGAGCTCGGCAAAATGGCGGCGCCGGCAACGCGCGCTGCTCCGGCGGCAACGGGTGCGAGGCGCTGATGGACGATGTCAGCGGCGCAGAGCGCGCGGCGACATCGGCCAGCACGGCGGCGGCGGCGGCGGCGTTGCGCTTGGCTATGTGGGCGTTGCGACGGTTGTGGCCGGTGTGGTGGCTGGTGAGGGAGCTCTTCCACATGAAGCGGCGGGAACAGCCGGGAAAGTTGCAGGCGAAAGGCTTGTCGCCAGTGTGCACGCGGAGGTGTGCCTTGAGGTTGAAGCGCTTGGAAAACTGCTTTGAGCAGGGGGGGAACGGGCAGTTGTACAACGGCTCGCCGTCGGGCTCGGACGGAGGGACGGCGCGCTGCGTCGCATATTGGTAGGCGGTTTCGAGCGTCCAGGTGCTGGAGGGGGCGGCGATGCGCACCGGGCCGTCCATGGCGCGCAGGGAGGAGGGGGGGGAGCGCGAGGGGAGCGCGAGTGGAGCGGCAAAGGCGACGTAGAGTGGCGGGCGGGTAGGGTGGAAAAAGGAAAGCGTCGGAGGGGGTGCGCGCGGCGCTGGTGGCGGCTTTATTGCTGCGCGCGGGCGCTCGCTGCCCTGTGTGCGGCGCGCGTTCAAGACGCGCCGCACGTGGCGCGGCGCGGCGTCGACAGGCGCCTTTTCTGGCGCTAGTTTTTAGGGTTGAGTCTCTACTCTGTAAGCACACTGCGCTCCGCGCGTGTGTGCAGCGCCCGTCTCGTCAGCTCCGGCGCGCCGTGCACCGCCGCGTCCCGCCGACGCTGCCGCCAGCCCAGCCGCCGCCGTTCGCCCTCGCTGCCCGCGCCGAGGCAACCGTAACCATCGCCGCCGCCATCGCCGCCGCCGCCGCCGCCGCCACCGCCGCCGCTGCCGCCACTGCCGCCGCCGCCGCCCGCATACGAATGGTGCCGATCACCACGTCATGGTGTAATTTGCTCTTGTGCCTTTTATACTAAGCTGTTCGTTTGTCGATGGCGAGCGCGTGCGTTTGTACCTCGTCGCCGCACGCGCGCGCGATCAGCGCGCTCACAGACTGTGTCGGCCAGCGGGCGCGCCGCCGCCGTTGAAGCGATGCTGTCGATATCGCAGCGTGCGCGCACGATAAGTTTTTGCGCTGCGCGTGCCACCGAGCGCGCAAGCAACCGCCGGGAGCGGCTCGCGTTGAGCGCCATCCGCGCGCCGCGCCGCCTGCCTCCGGCCGCAGTTGCATGTCGGCTCCACAGCTTTCACGCCGCCGCACCCCCCCCCGGCCGCCCCCGGCGCGAACCGCCCATGCGAGCCACTCACCACGCGAGGCTCAATGCCAAGCGGCCCGACGGCGTTACAGTGGCCTTACCTTAGCATCTGCCCCGATACGCTGCTCACCGTTCACGTGTACTGCGCCATACAAGCGCATAATTCTGCACGCATCCCGCCCCCCGTCGCCAGCCACTCGCTCTTCCATACCAACCCCCCCCCCCCCGCCCCCCCCGCCCCCCCCCCCTCCACCGTCCACCACACCCCGCACGCGCATTGGCGAACAAGTGGCCCCTCATACTGTACCATTTGTACGCAAAACTGTTCTTAAATATATGTCTTTGCTTTTTAAACTTTTGAATTCAAATATGAAGCACCGTGCCCTTTCTTCCCCCTCCCACCTGCATATCATCCAACGCCTTGCTCGCGTCCACCGCCCCTTCCTTCACTGCTTCCCACCGAATTGTTTGCTTGCGTAGTTGCTTGATCCTCTCTCTGGTATCCCTTCATCGTTTCTTTCCGCACCCGTCGCCTATCATGCCGCCCCGCACCCGCGCCAGAAAGCCACTTGCGAACGTCCCCCAGAATGAGCCCATGCCGCGCCCCACGCGCTCCACCATGAAACAGCAACGCCCGAAGCGCACCCCAGCCGAGCCCGCCCCAGCCGAGCCCGCCCCGACCGAGCTCGCTCCTCCGCCCGCAGAGCCTGTTGAGGAAACCCTCGCCGTCCACGTCGACATCGCTCACATCACCTCCCAGCTGGAGGGCACCAAGATTTCCTCCGATTCTAGCCCGGCCGGCCTCCCCGAGACCACCGTCAATCCGTTTGGAGGCACAGTCCCGCCATCCGCCTCGTTCGCGCTTCCCAAGCGCCCTCTCACCGCCTACCAGCAGTTCTGCAAGAATCAGCGCGATCAAATCTGCCAGCAGCACCCTGGCGCCAAGTTTGCCGAGATCAATTCGCTGCTCGGTGCCGCATGGAAGGCGCTTTCGCCCGAGCAGCGCTCCGAGTTTGAGCAGTCGGTCGCGGAGGATCGTCACCGATATGACCAAGAGATGACCCAGTACAAGGAACAACAGCAACAGCTCGAGAAGGAACGGATGGCCATCGAGTTTTATGAGAAAGAACTCAGGGTTCAAAAGGCGCTCGAGTTCTACGAAAAGCACCTTGCCGAACAGAAGGACGCCGTCAAGAATGTACCCGCACCGCCCAAGCAGGCGCGCAGTGCGTACAACTTCTTCGTCGCCTCGCGCTTCAAGGAAACGGGCGGCAACTCTGTGTTCGGTTTGAGTGCTCAGATTGCGAAAGAATGGAAGGCGCTGCAGGGCAGCAGGAACAAGAAGGGCAAGGCTCTGGTCGCAAGTTTTGAAAAAATGGCCGCAGAAGACGAACAGCGCTACCGCGCTGAGACGGAAGAGCACGCAGCCGCTCTTGCTGAGCAAGCAGAGCAGAAAGCACAGGAGCACGAGCAGTTTAAGAAAGCTGCTGTAGAGGCATATGAAACGAACTTGAAGGAGAAAGAAGATGCTCAAGCCTTCCGCAAGCTTCAGGCAGAACTGAAGATGGCACAGAAGCAGGAGAAGAAGAAGCTGAGGGAGGAAAAGAAGGCTGCCAAAGAAGCTAAATCTGCTGAGCCAAAGCGCCCAAAGAATGCGTATGCTATCTTCTTTAGCAAGAACGCTGCAGAGGTTTCCGAATACATCAAGGAGACCAATGTGGAGCATACGATGGCAAAAGAAGTAGCCGCTCGTTGGAAGGCTCTTTCGGACGCCGAAAAGGAGCCTTACCTAAAAGAAGCGGAGAATGACCGTGTCCGCTACAGGAACGAGATGGAAGCCTTCAACGCTACGCAGCAGTAGATTAGGCCATCTCCTCGTGAAGAGCAACGCTTATCTTGTACATGGGGTTTTAAGCTTGAGATGGTTTTTGTAGCTTATTGAAATCTTGCGAGGGTTTCTAGCATCTCTGTGAACTCGCAACCATAGCAGGACAGTGCATCTTTCCTTTAATAGCCAGGTGCTGCAGGCGCAAATGCCGAAAACACTAAAGCTGACTTTCTTGTTTGCCCAGTCGTGGCCGTTAGTCTCATTCACTCATCCGCAGACGTAGGCATGTGCCGATTTGATGATCTAACCATTCGCAAAAGAGAACGTTTCGTGTCGATCTGTCCGTCCTGACAGAACAAAATAGTGCTGTAACTGTGGTACCCCATTGACCCTTTATTGTCTCTGAGTATTTGAGGGGTGTGTGTAATGGTTCTGGTTCATGCATTTCGCCCCCGTACATGGTTAACACTTCCAAGCTTCATCTGCGAACCCGTGTCAATCAAAGGGCTTTCAAGCTTTATAAATGTATGTCGAGCCTTGTTCCCAGAACCCTCGATGTTCGACTCATGTAATACACCGACCATCAACGACGGTATATTTCTACCTGCTTATCCACAGCCGCCTGGCAGGGCTGGAGACGTAACTGTGACCTCAGGAGTCGTATCTGCTCCGCAATAACGTTTCTCTCGAAGCCCGTCGTTACGCGATAAACCGGTAAAGCGCCATCTTTGTACAAAATTAATTTTGCACCGATTGCAAGGCAAACGTTTTCAGTATCTACCGGAAAGCCATTTGCAGGTGAGGAGGTCTTCTCTTCAAATACGCGATGTTTCTGAATGATGACGTCGCAGCCGATATACTTGACCACTGCGACCGTACAAGATCTACGGAAGCTCGTGTTGCCCTTGAAAAACTGGTTTGGGAACCCCTGTTGAGAGATGGCCTTACGCTTTCCAATCACTGTGTATTTGCTCGAACAAAGGATATCTTGGGCGCCCAAGAATCGAAAAAGAGCTCATTGAGTGATGGGACGTGGAAGTGTATGATTTGCCTAAAAGTGTTCAAGAATGAGCACTTCCTTGACAAACACTTTGCGAGAAAACATGCCCAAGTCAGAGATAATGACACATCTGTCTGCTTCGCAGATCTGTGCGGTTCCCTCATCCCTTGTGTGCCGCTCACTCATTCACCACTCCCTCGTGTCTCAGCAGCTGACCTCAGGCTATCAGACAATGGTCAAAGTGTCGAATTCTTCGAAAACAAGGACTACTGCGAAGAGAGAGCGTTTCGTCGTAGACGTGCTGTGGCTTGTGTTGAGACAGTCAGGGGGTGCTTGCGGGACGCTATTGGACAAGTGCCAGCCAAAATTCGTCGCAAGCATGTTGAACGTCTTCGGTGGGATGCTTGTGAAAGGGCTGTAATGGTCGATTGCATCCCGAGAGAAAATATATGGGAGAAACTTGGAGGTCCAAAGGACGTTCTGAGAGTTAGTTCACAAAATAGTTATTGGTTCCCAATCATCTGCGTCATCATAACAGCTATCTCTGCGCTAATTGTTTTCTACGCAAGCACTTCGAAAGGTGGACAGTCCAAGTCTAGACCCTTCGAGAGTGTGCGGCGAAAGCAAAGAAAACATGACTGAGATTCAGAAGGAAACAGAAGCTGAAAAGATTAAGCCTCCGGATTACAGTGTGCTTCGGAGGAATCCCTGGATTGTCATGAAACGAAAGGTACATTTTCAACTTGTTGATCCATAATTTACAAAACAAAGAAGAAACTCCGCTGTCGTTCCATCATGCCGCTCATTCTCTCAATATGAGCTTCTTGGGCACCTGTCTTATGACGATTTTGCGCACCTTACGAGCCGGTTCTTTAATCTGACCTCGTCGAAAATTATGAGGCTTGGACTCAAAGAACGTCGTCAATGATTCTTTTGATGGCAAATGTGGTACGTGCGAAGCGCCTTGCCGTGGTGTGCCCTTACCCGGCAAGCTCCAGACGATGAATGAAGAGGTGCAGTGAAGACGAAGACGATACTTGTATGGGACATCTAGGGAATCTAATTCGGGATTAGCACCACGACGTACCTAGTGAATGCAGCACGACTATAGTGATTACTGGTTTAAGTGCATAGTTAAGAGTTATAGGTTGCTGGGGCTTTGAGCGCGCGCCCTAACTGGCAAGGAATACAATGCGAGAGAGAGAGAGAGAGAGAGATAGAGAACTTAATGACAAAACTACAATAGGATACTAGCACGATGGTGAAATCATGAAGTTTGTCAGGAAGTTTAGAGGTGACAATCCACGAAAACAACCAGCATCACAGGGAAGCCGAAGAACGAAGACTTTGGCATTGCTTGGCAGCCGTGAGTCGAGGAGCGGCGGAAAGCCTAGAACTGGGTTCGCGTTGGAGATGAGAACAAATTCGTCGTCCAACTGTTATGAGCTTTTCAAGGTCTATGGGACCAACGTCAATGCCCATGCCGTTCAGCATGTAGACGAGATCTTCTGTGGCTAAATTGCCAGCCGCACCCGGAGCAAAGGGACACCCTCCAAGTCCAGCAACACTGGAATCAACGACACTGATACCAACACTCATAGCGGCCAATACATTGGCGAGAGCCATGCCTCTTGTGTCATGACAGTGTATTGCTAGAGCTGATGCAGGGATGCCTCTCCGTTGCACGGCAAGAATGACTTGCACAATGGATTTGGGATTTCCCACTCCGATTGTATCACCCAAAGAAATCTCGTAGCATCCCATTTCTCTCAAAGCTACAGCGATATCGGCCACAGCTTCGGGATCAACAGCACCTTCATATGGACAGCCGACAACACATGAAATGTACGCGCGCACCTTGATGCGATGAAAATGTGCGACACTCGTGACTTCTCTGAAGCGATCTAGTGATTGTTGTATGGAACAATTTATGTTCTTTTGTGAGAATTGCTCAGTGGCGCTCGCAAAAACGGCGATTTCTTCAGCGCCAGCAGCATGGGCAGCGTGAAAGCCCTTGAGATTTGGAACGAGAACTGGGTACGACACACCCTTTCGGCGATTTATGGCAGACAATACAGCGGCTGAGTCAGCAAGCTGAGGGACGCGACGCGGATTGACAAAAGCCGTTACTTCCACAGTCGTTAAACCGGCGTCAACAAGTTCGTGAACAAGAGCGATTTTACGAGAGGCGTCGACGATACGGGACTCGTTTTGAAGTCCATCACGAGGTCCAACCTCAACGATTCGCACAGATTTGGGCAATTGCGTTGAAACGGGGCAGCGCGAAACGTATGTCAATAGCGAGTGATTTGATGAACAAACCGACTTCGGAGAATTGATAGCAGACGGACGTTTGAAGAGACGGTCCGATGGTGACATAGGCAAAACAGACGTTTTGGGTCAAAACGTTTTCTTTAGAGCATGGGCGGTGAAAAAGGATTAATGAACGGAAAGCGCGACGAAGAAGCTATGCGTTGCGATAGAAAATCTCTTTTGCGACGGGAGACGGGCAGTGACCAAGAGGTGTTGAGCGGGGCGGTAGCGCTGGGGACGGAGAGACAAGAACGGTGACGCGTATCCTAGGCGGATATGCGATGGCGTTGGCGAATGGCGCCAGTTGTAAGCATCATGAGCAATTTTTTCTCTTTTTTCGTACCGATTCGCCACTCGCAGGAGTGAAACGGCAGTCGATTGGTGCGCTGCGATGTACGAATTGGTGCTCGCCTTTGCTACGATGACGCCATCTGGTGGCTCGAAGCTACAAGTCGTTTGCATCTTGTGGCGTTGCGGGCTTGTCCAATCACTTACGTACGATTGCCTTCTCCCATTTTGCATGGGGCGACATCCGCTGCGCTCGTTCACTGTGTGAAAATTCTCACCTGACCGGCAACGGAAAGTTGAGGGTTACCTCTGCACACACTTGAGGAATGTGCGTACACAAGGGTTACGTCCCTTGTCCATGGCTCGCTTCCACAGAAATGCGGAGACCGAATCCGCTTTTTGTTCCCTGCAAGTTGCAACGGGGAAGTTTTTGTGTGATGTAGCCATACTTCCCGGGTTACGCACATACTTTGTAACAAAATACCGAGCCTTACTCAAATGTCTTGCATGCTGAGCTATGTTGGACTACATGCGTAGCTTGTAATTTCCGTACACGACCACCCTCATCCGCGACAAGTGGGCACTAAACGCTTCCGAATGAAGATTGCCCAAAACTTAATCGCTTAGTCCGATTTCAAACCACGGATCGCGGCGATACGCTTTCGATCGTCTCTGAACTGTTTCTGCAAGTCTGAAAGCGCATTATCTCTCCTCCGTTGCCACCTGTAGAATCCGTCTTTCTCAATACCTTTCCTGGTATCCAGCAAACTCCTAGCACGTTTTGTCCCTCTGTTCTTGAACCGATTCTTCGCTGTGGTTAAAGCCTGAGCTTCCGAAGCCTTCATTTGCTTAGCGCCGCTGGTTACCGTCACAAACCCGTCTTCGTCCGGCCCCCCATTTTTCTCAAGGCGTTCTTTTTCCTCTTTTCTGCGTTGCTCACGAATCTCGAACGCCTTCATTGCAGCGTTACTCCACTCCAAAACCTTTTCCGAATCACGTGCTTCCCTGTACGAAGCAAGGTACCTTGATAGGGTTTGTTGTTCATCACCACCATGAAGTTGGCGCCAGTATTCCATGTATAGACTCTGTTCTGGCGACAATAGCGTTTCGTCTATCTCCTTTTCTCCGCCTTTTAGGGTTATTCTGGTGGCCAAACGTCCGTTTCCTGTGCTGAAGATGTCACCGATTGACTCAGCTGTTGGGAACAGCTTTCGAAGAATGGCCTTCATCTTCTCTTGAGGCTCCGTGGGAATCACATGAGATGAATTACTGACGAATGGAAACCAAACTGGGATGGGCAGATTTCCGACAAATAGCTCGCTTGAGGAGTGCTTTCTCAGATAAAGCCATCCCAAGGAATCCGTGGAGTCTTCATCGTCAAGATTCAGAGCAACGTACCCGCAAAGTTTTTTTATCTGAATTTTTTCTCGCGTATGCTTGCTTTTACGCTTGTTTGTCGTCTTACTCCTTTTCGAAACCATGCTGGGGGCTTGAACTTGAAGGCTGATGGGCAGCTGCAGAAGTGATACAGCTCTCGACAAAAAAGCCTCAAGCACCGACGGCGAAAAAGAGAATTCATCACTTGGGAGAAACAATCGCCCCAGGACAACAAAAAGGTTTTTAATTTTTTTTCAATTATTTGTCGATCCTCTGTGATTGCAGTTCAGTTCTATTTCAGCAGCGAAGAATGAATGGAGGAGGTTGTTTGAAGTAGAAACGGCCAGCGCCGCTCCCTAGCTAGACATGGACATCGACGCAGGTCACACGAATTTTCTTCTGATACAGAATTTATTTTCTTTCTCGCTACACCGGATGATTTATCGTACAAGCATCGTCACAGCTACTCTGGGAGGGCATGAGCAAAGGCGTTCTTTTGCATATCCCGGCCAACAAAATGACTCTGTTAACGTTTGCGACCAAGCTTTATCTATGAAATCTATAAGCACAAGGAAAACGGTTCTCGTTTGAGCATTCGTACGTTGATGTTGGGAAGGAATTACTTCTCATGAAGGCAGCAAGTGCGACGCCTGCATATTCACGGCCTCGATGCCCGACAGAATGGCACATGTTGATTCCGCAGATTGCATACGATACTTACCCTCGGTTGACTGTACAAGTTGTCGCAGCACTGCACTAATCTTGTCTGCAAGCTGAATGTCATTCCCATAGACTGTGAGAGCCTCCGTCACGGTTTCCACGGCCCCAGCATCCACTGCCGCGTCGGCAAAGTTGTGATTCTTCCATCCATTTCGCACAGCAACATCCATTGCTCGGCTTATCAAATCCAACAGAACTTTCTCCAGAGCAGGGTCGCTTTGGCTGCTTTCATTAGCTTCATTAATGATGAGATGAAGGGATCCAAAAAAGCAATCGACCTCAAGCTCTAGCGAAAACAGATCGTCTTTCAAGTCGTCAAGATCACAAAGTAAGGTCAAACATTGCCACTGAACCTCTTTCGACTCATGGTGAAGTTTAAACGCCGTGGCAGTAGCCTGCGCGCAGAGATGAAGCAATTCCATTCGTAGATGATGTCTTCCAGCCCTCGAGAGCAACGTTCGCAAGGCATCCAAGCCGTACTCTTGGATGTCCATGCGGTGCTCGTGCACGCTCATTGATTTGAGCACAAGCTTGATTGTCCTGGACGACGAAGATGACATGGAGGACGCAATGAAACTCTCCGAAGCATGTGCCGGGTGATGCTTCAGCTCTGACAAGGCTTGCAGAGCGTGTTTTGCGATGGTCGGACAGTTCTCATACCGCGATGAAGCAGCAGCTTTTCCCATTTTCTGAGGCCCGTCAAACATTTCAAACAATCTTATGTTTCGCGGAGAATGCTTGACAAGACATGAAACGGCATACACCACTGCATTGACGATGCGCGCTCTGTCGTAAAACTTAGACAAGGTAGGTTTGATGGACAGACATTGGATGAGAGACTGCACTGCGGAGTGCTGTCCGAAGACATCGCGCGTGGCGCTGTCGTTCTCCGAAAGAATTCCGATGGCCATCGCGGCCTTTTCAATGACGATGGGGTTGCCATCGCTTTCCCTGAGCAGATCGACGATGACCCTCAATCCACCAGCAGTGCTTCTGGCCTCCCTTTGAAGGGCATCGGTGTACGCATGATAGAGCTTGCTCTCGCTCGCAGTCTGCTGCAAGCGGGCGGGGTTTCCGGGCACATACGGACTTGGCTCGATCTTACGAGCCTTGATGTTGGTCGTAGAGGGCTTCTTTTTGTGCTTGATCATGTGGGCCATCTCTTGAGCGTAGTGGTTAGTTGACCTGATATCGATAACTGTAGTGTCGTCCTGCGAATCGGAATCGTCCACAACCTCGTCGAGCATGAAGGACGGCTGATTGTCATAGGGCATGTCGTAGGAAAGTTCATCGTACTCGTCCCGAAGCGGACGCGTATGGTGCACGTCTACTGTTGAACGCGGACCCACAAGGTGCGCGGGGGGGTCAGACATGTGGTGGGCATTTGAGGAGCGAGAGCGAGACGAGAAGGAAGAGGGCACATGAAATGTGGACGTCTCTCGCTTGGGAAAGAAGGATCGCTTTGCGCGGGACCGGGTAGCGTCGATTTCCGGCAGATACGCGGAGTCGGAACGGGACTGTTCGTGGCGAACGATGGGGATGCCATAGGCGTCGCTGTCTTCTAATGGCTGGGTGGAAGGCGAGTCAGGGTCGCCATAGCGTTGGTGATACATGTCGTACAGAACCGGCGCCGGGTGCGAGGGGGAGGGGGCGTGCGGGGGCGGTGGCGGAGGGCGATTGGGGCGCGAGCGGCGAGCGGCAGGGCGCGCAGCACAGCGACCAAGCGAAGGGAGGCGAATGTGAAGGCGGTGCGGACGGACGGGGGTGGCGGCGGGGCTTTGCGGAGGCGGCGGCGGCGGCGTCGGCGGCGACGGCGGCGACGGCGGCGGGACGGAAGGAGCGTCGTGGCCGCGCCGTAAGGCGCGGCGGATGAAGCGCTTCATGGTGTGCAGTGCGGGCTCATTCGAGAGGGCGGCAGTCTCGAGCGCGGGCGCGGGCGCGGGCAGTTCTCGCGACTGCGCGGGGGGTGCAGCAAGGTGGCGGCGCGCGCGCGCGGGGGCGAGGTCGCGCGGGAAGGCGCGCGCGCGGATGCGTGGCGAGACGCTCTCGCGAGCGTGCGCGCCGCGTGCGCGCCGCGCGCGCGCCGAAATGGCGGTGGCGCGCACAGCGCGCGCAGCAGCGGCGGCGCGGACAACAGCGGGCTGCTACCTACGCGTGGCCGTTTATTGCCGGATAATCGCCCACTCGCGGGCCGCGCTCCGCGCACCGCCGCCAGCAGGCCCTTCGCCAGGCAGGGGCGTCTGCTTCCGCGGGCGGACAACTACTCGGCGCGCTGCCGCCCGGGCGCGCTGCCCGTTCCAAAACCGCCATCTCGCCGAGGCGCGCCGCGCGACCCCTCTCGAGCCTCGCCGCATTGGCGAGACGGCGGCGCAGTTGACCATTCGTCTGTCGCGCGACGTTGCGCTCGGGAACGCTGGAAAACTTGAACCAATCCCCTCATACAAACGCGAGCGCCATGCTTTCTTCCTCGGCGCGCGCACCAAAATCACAAGTGCGTCCAGGACGACACAGTTCCAATGGCGGGCGCCATCATGCATCTCAACTGCGCTGCGCAATTGCTGCCATACTTATGCCTCATAACGCGCTCATACCGATATGCCCAATCTCAACGTGGCACGCGGTCTAACCGCCGACATATCGATTGTGCCATCCGCAGCCAACTGTACGCCGCCTTCCTCAATCGAGCTATATCGATCTGGCGAAGCTTAGCGGTTACCTCACCAAAGTGAATCATTCATACATATAACGCTTGGAGATCTTTCACCATCTTCTTCAGCATTTCTCGCTTACAATGAATTCTTGCATTCAGTCCAGCTCATCTGTATCTAATACAGCATTATAACCAGTAGATCCATTTCCCATGACGTAGACTTACTTGCTCTCAAGAAAATAGCTTTTGCGCCATCATTGTCTCGGAAAAATACCCTCGCAAGATATTGAAGGTTTAACTCACAGCCAATATCACCCGCAGCCGTAGCGAATCGGCGAAGTTGGTGGGAGCCAACGTCGAACTATAATCTTTACACCCTCGCTCATACGTTTCACCGATTTGAAGCACGTCCATAGCGCCAACGAATTCCTTTATTCTACTTTGCTTGGTATGTTATCACCTCGAGCTGTTCGTTTCTATGACCACAAACATGAGCAGAAATGGCAAGCAATCCGTTAAACGAAATCACCAACGATAACGAATCATACTTATCATGAACTAACCGTTCGGACGATACCTTGATAAGTCTTCAAAGTTTTTTAAATAAAATAGGTAAGTATGCCATATCTCTGCATCCAGACTCTTCTTTTGCCGAGTGTATCTCGAATTCTTCGTAGAAGAGTGCTTCAGTGATATCTACAGACTTGTTATTATAGCTATGCATACTTTTCTAAAGATATGATGAACACTCCTAAAGTAGGCGTCCAACACCTCAAAATGGAATTAAAATATTTTGACAAGGCAAATACGCACATTGCATAATGTTTCGCATTGCACCGTTCTACTCTACAAATGTTGCATTCTGTTGAAGTACCGAGAGATGTCTGCCAGCATAGTTTTTGTTTGAGTATTGCCAGAAACAGTATTTATTTAGTGCTGAGCAACAATATAAGACCACCCCTAATTGACAGATTATCCTCAACCTGGCCCAATTTTTTAAAACAAAGCATATTACAGTGCTTACTACGAAAAAAACTAGTAAGTCTACAACATTGTTAAAAGAAAAACAATTTAAAAGTAAAAATATAAAACTGCTAAATGTTCAAGTTCAAAGGGACAGGTCCTCCTTCAGATCGTTGTTGTATACTTACATATTATGACCTCGCCAAGGAATAAAAAATCGATGGTTCGGGAAAAATATACTTCCTGCGCGGCAAAACCTGTTGAGGCTAAATACAGTGCGTTTCAAAATCATATCACGCCTAAAAAAAGCGCCAAAGTAGTACTGTAGTGCGCCTTTTGCATAATAAGCAAAAACCGTTTCAGAATCACAATACTACATTATCAACATCCATCAATATGGCTCGAGGAGCACCTTTTTCGCGCTCGAAACAGCATGAAATTGTACAACTGGCCGCCATTTGAGGCGTCATTTGGTCACAAGTCTCCGTTTTGTTAAAAACCAAGCAGGTTGTGGAATAAAAAAGAATATAGGTCGTCCACACCTTTTCCGTCCTGCAGATAAGCACGATACAAAACGGGAACTGTGTCGAGGAAACGTTTCGTGCAAAAAAAATGCAAAACACGTAAACCTCAATGTATTTAAATCAACAATCTAGAGAACAATTAAAAAGAAAATTTAATTCAAGTACAAAAGGATGACGAAAACATTACTTTTAGAAGATCATCAAAAGCAAAAAAGAATTATTCGGTGTGCAAACATGGCGCACTGGAAAAATCAATGCATCACACTCATATTTTCTGATGAAATTAGTTCAACTTGCATGGTCCAGATTGTTTTAAATATTATTTGCATGATCTTAGAAAGAAACGTTCCGAATTTTATACAAGACATTCCGTAGGCGGTTCTGGAAAGGTATGGGCTGGTATATCAAAATATGGAAAAACAGAAACTGCCATTATTGATAGAGATATGGACTCTGCACGCTACCAAGAAGATCTTCATAAATACGTGCTACCTCATGAACATTGTGTACACGGAGAAAATTTTGTTTCTGAGCAAGATAATGTACCGATACAAAAATCTAAACTGGTGTCAAAACGGGCTCCAAAAAGCAAATATTAAGGTCATCAAACGGCCAGCGCGTGCACCGGACTTAAAACCCATTGAAAATGTAGAAGATATATTATCGAAAATGGTTCATGGCCATGGTAGGCAGTTTAGCACCGTTTACAGATTTGGAAAACTGTATTAAGATTTGATGGGACGAGTTTTCATTTTTGAAAATTAATGGATACATCAGTTCAATGCCTAAACGTTTTATTAGCGTTATTCAGCAAAAAGTGGAAACACTATTTACTGAGTCGCTAAAAGAGACTTACAGATGATAAAGATGTTATGTTTTTGAAACTGGCTTTAGACTTTAATATATTTTGAAACTCGATTTTGTAGTCGCACAGTGCTCAAATCACATTTCTTTACTTTGATACCCACGTGATATGATTTTGAAACAGTCTTTATATGAACTTACACGTACGCTTTACTGTTGGAAAACGTGGAATTTCGGAAAAGCTATAGGTTTCTTAGGCCCGCCCTATTCCTTTTTATTCTGTGAATCGTTAACTCTTGTTTCAAAACAGTTTGATTTTGTTTCAATTTATTTATTCACATAAAACATAAGAACAAGTGTCGAGCGATACGTCCATTCCATGTCCGACAGTATGCAGGCCGCCTCTTCGAAAAGATGAAATGAATCATACTGTTTAAAAATTTTACAAAGCTTTCCGTGCTCTCAGCAAGCAAGTATATTGGAAAGCGCTGGCCACCATGCCCAACAAAGCAAAATTTGTTGTGTGTACGTTTTGTAGTGCATTACCTCACAGGAGAAAGTACTACGGAGCATGGTTGGAACCTTCCTTACACGAGGTGGTCCAGAGTCACAGCCTTCCTCAGACGAGGCACACGATCCGTGCGTAACGCCAGGGCCAAGCCGTCGCAACTGGTGCAAGAGGAAGACAAGTGGAGAAATTGGGGATCAGGCAAGTTTTGTGATTGAGGCAGTTTTGATAATCTTCGGTAAAATTTCTCTCTGATAAATCGGGCTATCTCGGCGCGGCTGGGTACTATCTTGGGCCGCGCGGGTTTTGGGCAAACTGCGTTTAGCGGGTGGTGACCGCACTTTGAAAAGGCGAAGCAGGAGGTTCGGTGGTGATAACCTTGTACGAGGGCGAACCTGAAAGAAGGGAAGAATGGTCCAGACAATGGTTCTCTGCGTCACAGATGGTTGACGTCCGTAGCCCACGGTGTAATTCACTTCGACGTAGAGAGCTACCCGAGTGGGCGGCTAGTTGAAAACGGAGACCCCGCTTGGTGCGGTTTACTGGGGGCGACGGCTTGAGGGCCGTCGCGCTAAGTACTGCAGTGCGAAGGCCAAAATGGCCGAAATAACTAACTGACTAAATAGCAAAATTAGTAAATTAATCGTGCATAGCAGTTGCCATCCGGCGCTCGTACTGTACCCAGCGGGCCTTGCGCGGCTGGCGAGCGCGTGCAGGGAGGGCAGCAAGCACGCGTGCCACGTAGCGCGATACGCGCCGCTTTGGCTACTCCGAAGTCCACCGTACAAACGGACGTGAATCACGCTTGCCACGTTAACCGTTTTCAGATACACGTGAGGTTTTTTGGGTGCTTATAGAGGTTGTAGGTTGCTAAAGGGTTTACGTTGTCAAGAGCGCCGTGATCTCGTTTTGAATTGAGATGCGCGTGGCCAAAGTTAATATATTTATTCTAAGTCACGCAGTGCGCTGTGCCAGTCTGTGGCATAGCGCGCTCGCAACGCCGCATAAAGTGTATTGTACCTTGCCCCTTGCGCAAAGGGACGGGAGAGGAGGGCAAGAGGAAAATCAGTAAAGCAGTCATTTGACCACTTTGCTATCCAAACGCGAAGAGACGCGTTTGACCTCTCCCCTGTTGCGCCCAAATCAACTACGTAGATTGTACTACGTAACGAGCGCAACTCACAGCAACCGCGTTCAAACGACAATCCGGATTTTTGAGCGCAGTTTGTTGTGAACCAAAATCCACGTCATAAAGGCATCCACTCGCTCTACGACCAATTCTCGTTATGATTGTTTGAGACGTTCATCGACTATTGTTGAGCCATCCACCGAAACGGGAAGAGCACTGCGCGACTGTGCGCTGTACACAATGAGTCTTTTTCCGGGTGCTGAAGATGATGGAACTGCGGTTCCACTGCTCCCACACGTAAGAGAGATCTTGAGTTAGCACTCAAAAGCTTTTTGCCCTCCCCGGATTCCATCTTGGATATTGAGTTCTTCAACATGCCGCTCTTTCCCGTTCAGGTACTCAGAGATGTCGCCGAAATATATGAATTGAATGGCATACCAGATGGACTACCCAGTACATTACAATTGGAATCTCGTGAGACAACTAATCGCTCTTTGATGACTCACATATGGTTTATGCATATTCTTGAAGCATCACCTGAAAGCATGGAAAAGGGAGTCGATCTGTACCGCCGTAGTCGCTCAGCCTCTCGTCTATCAAACCCCCTTATATCAAGCAATGTCATGCATTCTATTCCGACAACCGCTGGACAGATGAACCAGAACAGGGCTGGAGCTGTTGCTGATCGCAGGCAACATGGTGTGAGCAATGCTAGCGGAGAAGACGTTCTTCACACCTTTGGCAATAATGAAAAGCTACCTGGAAACGATGACGGCAATTCACGTGAAATGAACCCTTTTAATGAGAATACTGTACCTCGGAGACCTGGGAACGCTGAAGATACGCGTAAGGCTAGCTACGTCTTCCAACAGTTCAAGGATAACCGGTTCAAGAGAGAGTTAACTCAGTCGATAGAGCTTACTCTACGTGATTACAACGTATGTGCTCGTCAAAATCGTCTGACCCCTGCTCAGAAAACAGACTACTTTGTGAACATCCTGGACGGCCCGGCACATACTTTTATCTTTAACAACGCGAGGGATAATATGACCTTTGATGACATGGCGAAGGTCATGGTGGAAGAGTACAATAGTAATTCTTGCCAGCTGCAAGTATATGGGATTCTCAATACGCTTCGCATCGAGAAGGTTATAGTCGAGAGCGAGCTTGGTACGCCTTCTGAGGGAATAAAGAAAGTTGTGGGCACCATCGAAGAACTGGCTCCTCAGTGTCCCCCTCACGTTCGCTCCGAGGCGCATAAGATTGGATACCTTCGGAATGCCGTACTCGGATCTTCGTAGGCAAGGCTACCTGTTAGCAACATCTTCACTCTCAAGTATACATTCAATGGCTTCATCACTGCCCTTAGGGAAAGTCTTCAACTAGAAGAAGAAATCAGAGATATCAATAAGACTCCCGAGATGCACATTGTGAGTGAGGAGACGCTATATCAGCAGTATGGACGGGATCCAAAATTCGTTCGCAAACATGCACCTCGAAGGGACTACCGCTTCGCCCAGAAGCACACCAGTGGTAGCGCACAGCCTCGCAACCAACCGCGAACTTTTGAAGAAAGTCGCCGGCGCAATGAGTGCCATAAATGCCACAGACATTGGCAACCAGGTCACCGTTGTAAGCCTGGGGCTATTCGAAACCTTGTGCGTCAAAGGATGACTAGTGGTAAGTCAGCCGTGCACATTGTATCGGACCTTGTTTTGGCAATGGAGGGAGAGACCGAAGATGTCTCTGACAGAAATGATGGCGACGACGACCAGCACGGACCATGTTATGATGTCGAGGAAGTTCGACATTTTGACCAACTGACAGGTGGAGATGAACCCCTAGCCACCAGAGACGTCGAGAAGGCCGATGGAGATTGGTTCACAAACCATGTGGCGGCTACAATGGGTGAAGAAAGGATGCACCCCGCATAAAAATCTTTTCAGTAGGGCGACGAGAGTTAATGACTCAGCACCGTCGCCCTTGCCGACGGACAGCTTCGCATAGAACTGCTCCACCGAGGCGCAAACACATGGGTGAGCCTGTGGAAGTCAATCTCACTCACATCTTTGTGACAAAGCTTGCGAAGGAGCGCAACCGTTCTCGAGCAGACGGATTCTGTGTCGATATTGGAGCCCCGAAGTCCGTCATTGGATTCAAGGAACTCAAGCGTGTCCTTTCGCATCATAAGCTTCGACTGCCAAGACTTCGCAAGTTAGTGTCTCACACGCGATATAAGGTCGCAGATGCAACGTTTGAGTCGCTTGGACAAGTAGATATTCACCTCGATACACCTCCCAACGTTAGTCCTATCTTGGTCACTATGGACATCGTACTAGCGGACATTCCAGCTCTGCTTGGGATGGACATCCGTGACCGCGAGTCTCTTATAGCGGACACAGTGGCAAACCGTCTAACGCACAGGGTACAGTTGTACACTGATGATGATCGGGCCACATTCGTGGATGGCTGGTCTGTATCTCTGCACCGTTCTGTCAGTGGTCATGTGTTTGTTGATATGTGTTTCCCGATTTGAACAAACTTCACAAGGACGCAGCTACACAAGCTACACAGGCAATTCTTTCATCCGGCAGCTGATAAACTCTTCGAATTGATTAGGAGAGCAAGGTCCGATGAAGCAACGCCTCAGACGCTAGCAGTCCTAAAAGACCGTAGCAAGCGATGTGGTCCATGCCAAAGAATTCAGATTGCCCCGAGCCGCTTTCGTGTGTCTATTGGAGCGGAAAATGTTCGCTTTAACGAAAGAGTTCTTATTGATATCATGTACATCAATGGAAAACCCGGGTTGCATATCGTTGACGAAGGAACTCGCTTCTCAGCTGCCACCTTCCTTCCAGATGTGTCTACCAAGACCATATGGAAGAAAATGCTCACATGCTGGATAGCAATCTATACTGGGATTCCCAACCGAATGTTGGTAGATCAAGGTAGTGCGTTGGGGCAACTATTTATCGGTAGCGCAGCGATATCTAACATTGAGGTGGATAGGACTGTTGTGGAAGCCCACTCGAGCCTTGGGCTGGGCGAACGCTATCATCATCCTCTAAGACAGACTTACCGAAAGATGATGGTACAGAACCCTTCCACGGAGCCAGAAGTAGCACTCGCTGCATCAGTGAAGGCTATGAACGATACGCTTGGAACGGAAGGACTGGTACCATCAGCGTTGGTTTTCGGTGAGTTCCCTCCAGTGCGCACTAGATCCGAGCCCCAGGGAAGCAAAGCAACTCTGACAAGTCGGGCAGAGGTAGCAAATATTGCTCGAACCGAAATGGAAAGGTGTATGGCACAACTAAGGATCGATAGTGCCCTCAAGCACAGAGTACCACCAGCCTGCGACTCGGCATATCAAGTTGGTGATCAAGTACTGGTCTGGAGGGAGAAGGCCGTCGATAGCCGTACTGGAGAATGGCTCGGTCCGTTCACTATCAGTGCCGTAGATGAGCCGAAGAAGCTGATGTACGTCCAAGACGTTCCGATAGGAGCAGCAAAGCCGTTCAATCTAGCGCAGGTGAAACGTTACTACGAGCCTGAGATGATTGCTAATTCGTTCTTCTCCAATCTGAACAAGTGCTTTGAACCGTTTCGGTCCATAGAAGAAGAGAAGGATGGCATCTATGTGACCGAGATTATCGACAAGAATGACCCAAGAGTAAGCACAAAGGAGATGAACGAAGCTAAGAACACGGAAATCAAGAATCTCTTGGACCGTGGAACCTTTAAGATAATCCTGAAAGAAGATGTGCCTATCGATGGAAACATATTGCCTGGTCGTTTCGTCTTGGCCATCAAGTCTACGGATGATGTGTGGATAAAGTATAAGGCTCGCTTTGTAATTGGAGGACATCGGGACAAGCTGAAGCATATGATGGTACACTCAACCACAACTCGACAACCTTCATCCATCAGACTCCTCTTATCCCTAGCCATGATTCATGGCTTTGATATCTTAACATCCGATGTCCGTCAGGCGTATTTACAAGCTGCCGAACCCATCCTTCGTGACGTTTTCATCATCAAGCCTGTTCCAGAGTTCGAACTGGATCCTTCGCAATTTCTTCAGCTGCTGAAGCCACTCTACGGTCTCTGTGAGTCAGGTGATCTATAGCATCAAACCATTGACCAACATCATCTGGACGACCTGGGCATGACTTTACTACGATCGGATCCTGCCCTGTACATCCAAATGAAGGAAGGACTTCTGAAGGGTATATCCGGTGGTTACGTGGACGATTTATTGAGAGCAGGCGATGGTGGGTTCAAGGAGCTCTGCGCAAAAACCAACGAGAGGTTTGATATGGGAAAGGAGCAAGGTCTGCCTTGCAGCTTCACTGGGTTTTCTTTACGAAGATGGCCAGACTCACCCATTGTACAGGAGCAACGCTCGTATATGAAGAAGCTGGAGGAACTCCGACCAGATGCAAAGTTCTCCTCATTTCGGTCTATGCGTATGAAATTGGCCTGGCTGGCCAATACTAGACCTGATTGTCTATTTGAGATCTCACAACTTGCACAAGTGACGGAAGCGATCTTTAACGATGACCAGAAGAGTGTCATGCGGCAACTCAATCGGGCTGTTAAATACGCGAAACGCAACATACTTTCTCTTCGAGTTCCGAGATTGAACCGCGAAACACTAAGAGTCATAGGCTACTCGGACTCTTCTTTCGCAAATAATACGGACATGTCTTCGCAGCTTGGTCACATTGTTTTCCTTGGAGACGATACGGATAATGTCGTACCGATACATTTCAAGTCCTACATGGCTAAGCGAGTGACAAGATCCGCGATGGCCGGTGAAGTAATTGCTTTCAGCGACCTGTTCGATGTTTCAACCACGCTCGCAGCCAAGATGAGCCTTATTATGAGTCGAGAAATACCTACAGCTCTTTACGGATAGCAAATCGCTATTTGACGTCATATCAAAAGGATCCAGAACTTCTGAAAAGCGACTGATGCTGGACATCGCCGCCGCTAGACAAGGATTCAAGAGTAAGTTCATCTCGGATATTGGCTTCGTGCGGAGCTCATATAATGTGGCGGATGGGCCGACGTAGACAATGCATCAAGCTGCGCTGAAGAACATCTTGAGCACTGGAACTATTTAGATACAGCCGGAGCAATAGGTCATCAGAAACTAAGGACAAACGGGATCTTTATTTTGTAAAGGTCATCTGACGGACTTCTGCGATGTATATCTTCCCTTTTGTCTCACCGACGCAGGAACGCGAAGCCGAAAAATCAAGTCGCAATGGTTTCTTTTCTTCGCTATCAAGGATTTCTTGGCGATCCACATCGACAAACACGCAGTGATCAACGTCATTCACAGCGTGTATGCGGACGATGAGAAGACCTTCACATTGCATGGAGAACCATTCGAACTTGTTTTTTCGTAACTGTGTAATCGCCTGCTATGAATTTCTCAATGCTGTACGCCGCTCTGTTGCTGCTTGTCATCGCGCAATACGGTTCTGCAGTCGCTGCTGTCCCGCGCCACTACATGACGGGACGAACCTTCACCCGGAGGTCTAGGACGTGCCTGGTAGTGACGAGGGACAGATGGACGCCTGCCGTGGCCGGACGAGCGCCGTTACGGATCGTTTGACTGGAGGGGTTGTAGGTTGCTAAAGGGTTTACGTTGTCAAGAGCGCCATGATCTCGTTTGGAATTGAGATGCGCGTGGCCTAATTTAATATATTTATTCTAAGTCACACAGTGCGCTGTGCCAATCTGTGGCACAGCGCGCTCGCAACGCCGCATAAAGTGTATTGTACCTTGCCCCTTGCGCAAAGGGACGAGAGATGGGGGCAAGAGGAAAATCAGTAAAGCAGTCATTTGACCACTTTGCTATCCAAACGCGAAGAGACGCGTTTGACCTTTCCCCTGTTGCGCCCAAATCAACTAAGTAGATTGTACTACGTAACGAGCGCAACTCACAGCAACCGCGTTCAAACGACAGAGGTGGAGGTGAGCTGCCCGGTTTTTCTTTTTACTCGACGGTGACCGGCACTCGATGATTATATACTAGTGTAAGGAGGCTATGCGGGATTCTTCAAAAACATAACGGTCAATACTGTACAGATAAGGCAGCGCCTTACTACACTCCCCTTCCCTAGAGGTGAAGCTCACGACGCGCTTTGTCGGCTCATTCCGTCGGGGTGTTTTTGCGGCGTAGGATCAACAATAATTGCGGCAAATCTAGATACACCTGTGCGAGAGGCTCGAGCGTATCTTCGGAATCCGGCAAGCTGCACCAACGGATCCGAATCTTGATATTATCGGCGGTTTCAACGAGCTCCTGCAAAAGGTGCACGATCATGCCGGTTTCCGACGTCACGGCGTGCGACATGATAGCATCAGTGTCGAGCGACGCGTCGTGGTAAAATTTGAGGCGAGTGACGTGAATCTCATCGACGGAACCGTTGCGCAAATTCTCGATCAGGTAGACGTAGTCGTCTACCGGTTTTATGACACGACGGGGTCTGCGCCAACGAAGGCACGGTTTTTCACCAGCGTAAAAGTCTTCGCGAGCAACGACCACAAGATCACCATCGTTAAAATTTGACAACGACCCTTTCGAGGCTGATTCGCGTCCTTGGCGGCGATTTGTCTGAAGTGCGTCCTGCACGACGTGGTGGAGATCACCGACCAGCTTACAAAGCTCTTCCACGTCGAGCGCACGCCCATGATTGAGGTCGGTAATCGTTATCGGGGCCGTCGTCTTCGCACGGTAGAATGTCGCGATTGGCGGAATCGCAGGCTTTTCCGTCACGGCCTTAATGGGCAGTACACCGGCGCGCTGCGGAAAGGGTGCATTGTTGATAGCGTTCTGCACCAGCGGCAAGAGATCCGGCCATTCCTCATGCGTCAGCTGCAATTCGGAGGCCGTCGCCCGGAAGATGCAGAGGAGCTCCTTGCCCAGATGCTCAATGCTGCAATTGCTCCTCGGAGCGTAAGGCAGCGTGAATTGGTGCGGGACTCACAATCCCTTAGCGAAGAGCCGCAATGCCTCGTTCTTGAGATGGGTTTGACCATCCGACATTAACCCAAACTGCACACCGAACGCGGCACACCAGTCCATGATGGCGCCAGCGGCGTTTTCGGCAGACGTATCCGGAAAGACAAAGAACCAGCAGTAGTTTGAGTGGTCGTCACGCAACATGAGAACGTACTGCTCGCCGGAGGCCGCCGGAGCAATAGTGATGTTGTCGAACAGCAACAAAGCGTTTGCTGACGTGCCGTGATCCGCAGGGCCGTACGGGCGCGGGATTTGTCCCCCGCAGGTTGTCGAAAGACAGTAGATGCAGAACTGAACAAACGTGGTGATATCCGTCTCTACTGTACGCAAGCTGTAATGAGAGCGGAGCATCTCCGCGATCGTCAACGCTGCGTGATGGCCGCTAGAGCCTGTATGCGCGATGATGCAGAGTCGGTGTTGGAGGCCCTCGGAGGCATCCGGGACTCAGACGGCACCGCTCAGAGCATAGTACACGCCGTCGGCGTTGTACTTGACATCGTCAGGGCAATCGTTCGCGAGGGCCATCTGGGCGGACTTGAGCTCCACGGCAGTCGGCCATCCCAATGCTGTATCCGAAGAAGAGGGAAGAGCCTGAACTATCACAAGGCGACGCAAAGTTGGCGGGGAGACCCAACGGCTAAGCAAGTCTGCCCAAACATTGTCGGAGCCGGGAACGTGGACGCATGTGTACGGTGTAGGCGCTCAAACGGAAGGCCCACCGAAGCGTTTTTCAGGCAGTCGTCTGTGAGAGTTCGGTAGCAACCGAAGTAGGGTCAAAGAGGAAGACTAGGATGTTGTGGTCGGTGTATGTGTCGAAACGGCGCTGAGAAGCGAGGACCCAGTGCATCCGAACGGTCGTCGCTATGATGGCGTATGCCTCCTTTTCTATAGTCGACCAACGGAGAGTCGAGTCCGCGAAGTGCCCTGAAAGAAAGGTAAGGGACTCATAACGCTGTTATACACAGGATATGTCGGAATAGGCAATTGGAATCTGCGTAATGACGCCGGACCAAAAATAGTCCGACGTATCGGTGTACACACAGAGACGTTTGCCGAAATCAAAGTGTGCGAGGGTGCCATGCTGTTCCATTGCGTACTTGCAATGTTGGAACGCAACGAAATGCTCCGAGATACAATATATTTCCGTCATAGAGACACGGCCGGGCGCCAGGTGAGTGCGTTTGCCGACGACGTAGTAAACCTTCTCGACAAGGTCTGCCAGCGGACGAATAATTGCCGAAAACTCCTGAATGCCAACGCGCATCCACTGCATGGCACAAACAAACTGTTTCAAGTCGGCACCCGTCTGCCGTGCCGTCATGTTACAGATACCGTCAATGCGTCGAGGGTCAAACGACACGCCGGGGGCCGAAATGACCCGTATACACCAACGGATGGCTGTGGCAAGAACCGTACACTTGGCAGGGTGCAGCTTCAAGTTGAACGTTGCGCAGAACGCAAACAAGTTGGACACCACCTTGAAATGCTCGTCAATGGTGGGCGAATGAATGAGGATGTCATAGAGCCACGAGAGAAGAAAAGGACGGAGACCGGAAGGAAGCAGCGCCGCCAGTGTGGCCTGCACGTACATAACGGCGTTCGTTGTGCCGTGTAGTACGCGCGTCGGAGAGTAAATGCCGTCAGGAGTGATAAATGATTGACACTCCTGGAGGCACTTGGAGAGGGGGAGCTGCCAGTACCCGTGTGATAGATCGAATATGGCAAAATACCGGGATGCCGACAGCTTTAACAGTTCGTGCTCGATGTTTGGCATTGAGAACTGCTGCTTCACGGTGAAGCGATTCACCGGGCGGAGGTCGACAGTAAAACGAAACATTTCCGGGCCCCGCTTTGGCACCAGCAGCGGAGTGCACGCCCATGTAGAGCTCGGGTTGAAATACGACATACTGGCAGCAACCAACTGATCGACAAAACGAACGAGGAAAGCGCGCTGCTCCACGGAATAGTTACGTAGACGGACTTGAATTGGCTTAGCGTCCCCACTTAGCTAAACGCGTAGCGGCTCGACCTTCGCCGGTGGACCGGCAGAGAACGCAGTGCGGAAAACTTCAGTGTTATCCGTATCAATCTTACGAAGATCGTCTTTGCGCTCGGGCGGTAGACCATTCGTGTCGGTGTCGGAAAGCATCTTCGCGATACTGGCGTCGACGTCGTTTTTCTGGTCGCTATCGAGCGGGTCCAGTGTAGAGTGGTCCGAAAACAGGTCTTTATCTTTACGGACCTCGTAGTAGTCCACGGCGGTTTCACGTTTCCCCGGACTTTCGACGGGCTCCTTTGACGCAGAGGGCGTGGTGCCTACATCGTCAGATCCCTCGTTCGCGTGTCGGTTGAGTCGCGCGATCCTCAAGCGACTCACCTGACCACCTGTTTTCTTGGGGTCTGGTTTCTTCAAAGTAGCGCAGTCGGAGCCGTCGAGGAGATCGCTGAGCTCCTCGCTCGGAGACGGTCTTGGTGTCTACTTCTAGATGACGGAGAACTTGCAGTCCAAGAAGAACATCTACTTCGGCGAGGTCGGCATTAGACAAAAGATATTCCACATGTATCAGAGTGAGAGGGCTGGCAGTGATTTTGAGTACCGTACGAGGCGGTGTCCAAGACCTGGAGAACGTGAAGTTCTGTGCTTCGGATCCATTTCTTAGAGCAACCTGCATGGTTACAGGCTTGATCTTTTTCATCCTGCCAATACCGTTGAGTACGGCCTTTTCCGCTATGCAGGATGAAACGATAGAATCGTCGGCTCTGTCATTCGCGCGGTCACGGGATTCATGAGACTCATCAAAATCGCTGAAAGTCATGTCGAACGCGACGAAATCCGCATTACGTAACGCGGTCACACGGTTAACCGTTTTCTCTTCTTGTTTGACATCGAGATCCGCCTTCTGCGAACGTGTGTTCTTGGCCCGCCCGGTAGACGCCTTCTCTTCGGCGTGGCGCTTGGAAAGAGCTCACTTCTCGTGCGCTGGGCACTCACTACATTCTTTCCAAAAGTTGCGGACACCGCAGGATCTGTGCAGAGGCCACAAAAAGAGCGGTGCGTTCTTGCCAAAGGAGCCATCTTTGTCTCTTCCTTTCCTCTTGCCGTATCCGTCACCCTCGTTGGCATCATCGTCGTGACGCTTGCTAAAACCGAACGTCTTTGGCCTCCTTGGAGACTTGGTCGGTGATCCGCTGTCGACTAGCTGAAAAGGTGCGGACAACTTGATCGCGTAGGCCATGAAGCCCTTAACGTCCTTGCGAACCTTGACTTGCGACAGCTCCAGGTCGGACTCGAGACGGGAACGAAGTGGCGCTGGACGGATTGCCGACAGAACATGCTGGATAGCAAGTTTTTCGTTGTCCGTTTGGTGCAACCGCGACAGCGGCGAAGACACCCAAGGTGTTCGAATCCTGCTGCCAGTGGTGGGTAGCACGGCGGAAGAGCCCTCCAAAATGGTCGGCGCGAGCCGCGCGTAACTCCGGACGACCACTACCTGACGTTACAGTCGGAGGTGTTGTGGCGAATCGTGTAGTACAGTGGCTCCTACGGAAATAGGGTGGCTTGGCCTTAAGGTATAATATTCTTAAGGAGGGCTGACAGTACCCCAACTGGTCTCCCGACTTAGAAGGTGACAGTTCGTGAAGGATTCGCACACGTCGCAGCAGAACCGTGTTTCTAGTTTGCAACGACCAACCCCCAACAGTTGAATTCTTCCTTAAGGTGATTCGGAAGTGGAAGAAAATCACCCCTGACCTACTCCTCTATAGACCCCTTGATACCTCCAATGGAAACCCCCCTACAGGATCCCTCGGAGATGGTCGCCACCCTGGATGACCCTGAAAGTCTCCTTCGGAATCCTGGCTTCTCTGTTGAGCGTTTCAGGAATAGCCTTAGGAGAATGCATGATCGGAGGCAAGCGGAATCCCCCACCACATCTCTGGAGAACGCCGATATGGAGGTTGAAGAACTGCACACGGCATCGCAGCCGCCACCTCAGAAGCTGCAGGGACGGGAATACCCGGAGGCTAACTCCCTCCTAGGGTCCCTGGCCCCACGCCTTACGGATTGGCTCTCCCAAGAGCTGGTCAAAAGAATACCTGCAGGTGTTGAAGACCAATTAAGAGCGCGCCGCCACACCCTTGTGGAGGAAGTCGCTACGGAGAGCGCTCACCATGCTGTGGATGCTTTGCTGGATTCCAATCCTTTCCTCGAGGTGATCTCAGATGTTATCCGTGCGGAGGTTCGCTCCCAAACCGCGCAGTTGCTCCCCGCAGCGGCGTTTCAAAGTTATTTATCCGTACAGGAGAGGTTCTCTCTATCAAAACATAAGGTGACCCCGGGCAGAGAAGGAAAGAATACTGTCACCCCCCACGCCAGAGGAGGAAAGGATACTGCCGTGGGGAAACGGGACCACCTCAGGAATCTTGCTATGCACCGTCTGGACCTGACACCTTGCGGAGGAGGACAGGATACTGGTCGCGAAGAAGCTCACCTTAGGAGAGAAGGACAGGATACTCCTCGGGTGGATCGCGATAACAGGGGGTATCGTCAGCAACCCATACCACCTCAAGAAAAGAAGAAGAAAGAAACGGAGGAAGAAAAGAAGAAAGCGAGACACCGATTTGGAGAGAAGCTCAGACTCCGAATCCGTAAACAGCTCCAGCTCGGAGGTCAGTATACCTTCCAAGGAGAAGAGCAGAAGGGTCAGGAAGGTCGTCCCGCTTAACGACCTTTTCGCCAAAGTGGTGGATTATGACACCTATAGGTTGAATGATCGCTCCACACTCTATGACGCATCGGTCGCTAAACGACTTTCGAAGATGCAGTGCCGTATCGATATTCAAATGAAGAAGTACTCCTTCTCAGGCGAGGACCCCATATCGGTGTTGAATTTTCTTACGCCCTTCCGTTCGGCGTCTAATACCAATGGTGTCCATGAAGATGTCGCCGTATGGTGCTTGCAGTTCTACCTAACAGGCCAAGCGCACTCGCTGGTGCAGCCACGCCTCACGGGGGAGAGCACCATTATGGATGATCCTGGAACGGATATATTGGCGACGTACCCGGAGGTAGTAAATTTCCTCCTTAAAAGGTACGCCGCGGACGAGGTGTTAGCCAATGCCGATGCTGAAGTCCCCTTTCATAGGCAGAATAACGGAATGACCGAGAGGGAGTTCTCACAGAAGCTGGGGACAAAGGCTCTGCGGTGTGTGAATGTGTATTCCGAACGGCGGTTGAAGTCGTTGTTTGTCGAGAGACACCTTCCCTCGATACGCACCAGGGTGCGTAATCACCTGACAACGCACCCAAAGACCACCTACACGGAGTTAGCACGTTTCGCGGAATCCTTTGGAGATACCCACCGTGCCGCCCGCCGCAGTCATGCTCCACTTTCGGACAAACTGGCGGCCTCAAGGACCCGTCGGGCATCCGCCCTGACGTTGGACTCCAGCACCTCGAAGGAAGTCGACGAGCTCCCGCTCGTAAGAGAGCAAGAGGCCCTTTACCTTACAAACGCCTCCTCTCAGGGAGCACCGTCTAGGACGAGGACACCCTCGTCTCCCTCTTCGTACGCCTCGGCAGGATCTTACAGGAGCGTCCAATTTGCGAACCCTCGAGGCTACTCACTGCCTTGCAGGATTTGCTTGTCACGAGAACCCGTACACTGTACGACTCTCACCCCGGATATGAAGGCCGCCATTCTGCAGGAAAGAGAGAAAAACTTCCAGGACCTGAAGGACACACCAACGGAGAGCGGAATTTATCGACCCGCATATAGCGGCATCCGCTCTTCGCAAGGAAACTACGGTTACCGTGCTCCACCGGGAGTGCAGCCGGTATCACTGTCACTAGCACCCGCAACGCTGGTGCCGGTGTCCCAACGGTTGCACCTCAAGGGAACACGTCCCATCGCGATGCACAACCGCAGAAGCCGTCCCCGCCTGGAACCCAGCCTCTTTCTAACCAGGAAAACCCTCAGAGCCACACGTAGAGGCTCCGCGTGGCTCTCTAATATCGAGCCTCAGCTCCACGGAGGTCGCCTTTAGGAAAGGGGGAGAAGCCTTCTGCTCCGTCGACGCAGAATCGGCGGGCCCCCCAATCCCGTTGGACGCATTCGACACCTTTGAGGATTCTGTTTGCACGCTCCGCCGTGAGAATTACAAGTTATTCGCCTCTATAGGATGTTCCCCGCATGCCTCCACCACGGTGCGCACTATCCTCGATACCGGAGCTGGCCTCAATCTGTTGCACGCCGACGTGCTCCCGCGGTCTGCTCTCGGCTCCTTGAGGACTGGCAAGCTCTCTACGGTGCGCGATGCGTCGCGACGAGCATTGACCATCCTCGGCCGGCCATTGACCATCCTCGGCGCAATCCTCTTGTACCTCCGGTTGGGCTTCTTACGGGTGCGAGTGTAGTTCGTCGTGGCGACCAACTTGGGCGCACAATGCATATTGGGCACCTCCTTTGTGTATCGATATGTACGTGCATTCTACCCACGTCTGCGAAAGGTAACGTTTCATGACGACGCCCCTGTAGGTATCGTGTCCGCATCTCCAGGACCGGACGCCAACGCGCGTCCCGTAAGTAATCTTCCAAAGGAGACGCAGTCGAATAAGCTCCGAGTGGTGAAGAGCTTCGAAATACCCGCGAAGAGTCCGACCGAAGTCTGGGTGCAGACCTCTGCATCTGGCCTTTCATTCCCACAGGGGAGTCCACACCTGACGACGAAGCAGCACTCCATGATGGCGAACGGTGTTATGGTAATAATACGGAACACTCCCTTCAGGGTCGTGCTCGCCAACCTTAAGGAGTCGTTGTTACGGCTCCAGAAAGGAATTGTCGTCGGACTAGCACTACTCGGCCCTTCAGGACTGGCTCACCTTCCTCGGTTGGAAGACCTTGCGGACCGCGATGCTTTCGCCACTATGGAGGCGGAAGCGACTTCCTCGGCTCCAGGAGAAGAGAGTCCTGCCACCTGGCAGGAGAAGCTCCAAATTGGCGATGTATTCGAAGGGTATCGCCATAGGATAGTGGAGATACTATCCGCCTTTGAGGACATGTGGTCTGGTCGCCTGGGTAAGGTCAGCCTGGCCAAGCACAGGATCTAACTCACACCGGATGCAAAACCGGTACATCAACTCCCGAGGAGGGCCGGACCCCATGCGCGCCACTTCGAACGCGATGAGGTCCACCGGATGCTGGAGAACGGCGTTATCGAGCCTTCCAATTCCGAACGGGTCTCTTCGGTGGTGTTTGTCAAGAAGAACGATGCCTCCCAAAGGTTCTGTATTGACTATAGCCGCCTCAACGAGGTGACGATACGAGATTCGTACCCGATATCCCGGATGGATGAATGTATCGACTCCTTAGGCGATGCGCCCGTTTTCTCCACGCCGGATGCCAGCAGCGGCTACTGGCAGATTGAGATGGACGACTCCGATAGGGATAAGACAACGTTCACCTCGGACCGTGAGATCTTCAGATTCCTAAGGATGCCATTTGGACTGAAGAATGCACCCGCTACGTTCCAACGAGCGGTGGACATTATCCTGTAAAAAATGAAGTGGCAGTACGCCTTGATGTATATCGATGACGTCATCATATACAACTGCAGCGTGGAGGAGCACTTCATTCATGTGAAGCACGTGCTCCAACTCCTAAAGTATGCCGGCCTCACCTTGAAGCTGGAGAAATGCTTCTTTTTCAAGTCGTCAGTGGACTACCTGGGGCATGTCGTGCTCCCGGGCCGCCTACAGGTTTCCAGGAAAACTCAGGACGCCATCAAGGAAGCTCACCCTACCACAAACCAGACGCAGCTCCGCTCCTTCCTTGGGTTTTGTAACGTCTTCCGGAGGTTTGTACCATATTTCTCCCGTAAAGCGGCGCCGCTAAATCGCCTCTTGGAGAAAGAAAAGCCGACGCAATTGGCTATCTTGATGGATGAGGAGTTTGAAGCATTCCACAGCCCGAAGAGGAGACCGATAAAACCACCAATCTTAGTACATCCGAAGCGGCACGGCCGAATGGTGCTGGACACTGACGCCTGTAAATACCATGTCAGATGTGCCCCCCTACAGAAGCAACCTGGACTTCAACCCTTCGGGTGTTGGAGTCGCAGCCTCACCCCTACGGAACGGGATTATTCCACCTCGGAGCGCGAATGTCTCGCCATCGTGTTGGCGGTTTTGCTTTTACGCCCATATCTGGAAGGCGCGCGCTTCAACTTGAGGACGGACCACGCACCACTGAAGTGGATACTGTCCTTGACGGATGTTTCCGGTCGCCTGGAAGGGTGGAGGTTACGTCTCCTGAAGTTCGAGTTGGACATCGTCCACCGCCCTGGCATTAAACACAAGGAGTGCCTCGCCACTGTGGGGAGTTTGACATCGTCATTTGACGTCGACCAAGACGGCGGGCTTGTACGCCGTGCCTCCCTGAATGGAGCTCTCCAAAAGGTGGTGCCGACGAAGTTACGGGCGAGAGTGTTGTATCTCTCTCACTATCCTCGCCTCGCCGGGCACCCCGGTGGATCTCGGATGTACTTCACCATGCGGAGGGAGTTCTATTAGCCAAACATGGCTAATGAAGCCTTCCAAACGGTGGCGGATTGAGATTCCTGCGCCGCCACTAAGGGGAGTATACGGAAACACCGGACGCCGCTCACGCTGTTCCCACTTTCAGGACCGTTGGAATTTGTGGCCATGGACATCTTGGGTCCTCCCCCCAAGACGGAGCGAGGGCACCGGTTTATCCTCGTGATCACGGATCGTTTTTCCAAGATCACGCGTGCCATTCCCCTCCGGAGTACTACTGCAGCAGTGATTGCCGACGCCGTTCTGGGGCATTGGGTGTACCTCTACGGGATACCGTTGTATCTCCTCACAGACAATGGACCCCAGTTTGCGGCGAAACTTTTCAGCTCCGTCTCAGGAATGCTGGGGATGAAACAGTTGTTTACAACTGCCCATCACCCCCAGACCAACGCACAGGCGGAAAGGTTCAACAAAACCATCGCCTCGAGGTTGAAGCACTATGTCGCGGACCACCAGAAGGATTGGGACGCATATGTGAGACCCCTCACGTATGCATACAACCTACAGGTACACCGCTCCACGGGGACTGCTCCTTTCAATCTGGTGCTCTCGCGCATTCCGCCAAGTGCGGTTATCACGGCACGCGCCACGGCGCATCCGGTGGATGGGCCACAGACGCCAACAACGGCACAAGCCAAACGCTCCATCCTAAGGCGATATGAGAACGAACTCTCCCTCGCGAAGGAGAGACTCAACGCCTCGCAGAAGAAATACGAACAGGACTTCGACCGAAAGGTTATGGAAGGCCCTCACCTGAAGGAAGGCGAGGAGCGTTTCCTCGACAAACCCGGGGAGAACTCCGAAGAACAGCCGGACGTCAAGCGCAAGTTAGCGCCGACCACCTCAGGGCCCTTTAAAGCCCTTGCCACCTATAGAGATACTGTCGCCATCGAGATGAACGGGCTTAGGGATGTCGTCTCCCGTGATAGGGTGACGAAAGTCCCAACGCCCAGCCTCCCAGGAATACCCGCCACCCCACCTCAGGGACCCTGCGCGGAGATTCCTCATTCCTCCACCTCAGGCGCGACGGCACCACGGGATACTGGGATCCGCCTCACCGACCTCGGTGAGCCTATCCTGGAGGCTCCCGATGCCATCATGACCCCTGAAGGCGACATCCTCTACGCGGTGGATCATATTGTCTCGCACCGACGAACCCCTGCAGGAGTCCTGTGCCGCGTCCGATGATACAGATACACCTCGAAGGACGATACGGAAGAACCTCCGGAACATATCCCGGAGAACTTCCTTAGGAGATACCACGCCAATCTGGCGCGGAAACGCCTCTCCACATAGGCGCTTCCGTTTAGGAAAGGGGGAGGGGGCCCCCAAACGGGGATGTTTTTCGTCTTCGCCGTCTATCCCCCGCCTGGAGTTATCTTTTTCGCCTCCAGGATGTTGTGCTCGCTGTTGCGCAGGCTTCTAAGGCGGCACTTCGTGTCGCTGCGCTCGCGTGCATGGCTTATGCATGTATAAACTACCGTTCGTGGAGTTTCTGCTCCATCGGAAGGATCGTTTATTGGTCTGGGTCCTATCACCTACAGGTTACCGAACCGCGTCGAATACTCCGCTTCGAGGCGCGCTTTCGCTGTTAGCGCTTGGCTGTCAAAGAACTCCACCAGGCTGTCCTTGAGGGCCGCCATTGAGGCTCGGTCTGCCCGAGCCTTATGGAGCTCTAAGACCCAAGCACGCGCCTCGCGCAGAGCCTCCACAGGAGAAATCGGAGCTGGACGGCCTGTCACGAGGAACGCCTGCACCAACTCCTGAAAGGCAGCCTCCAGAGCACCAGAGGAGACTCCTCCTGACGGTGCACCCGATGCGGCCACCTCCATTGACGTCGCACCAACCGCCATGGAGGGAGCTGCAGACGGCGAACCAGCCAAGAAAGGAGCTCCCCGACGGGATTCCGTGGGCTCCGCCGTGGAGGACGGCAATGCCAAGGGCGGAGTCGGCGACGCCGGAGGTGACGGTGGTGAGGGAACTGGAACGCTCGGCAGGCGAGGTTGAGCACTCGGCGCAGGTACGCTCCGCAATCGGGGTTGCACCTGAGGGGAGGGACCTGACACCACTCGGGGATCGACTCGCTATATGCACCATTGCGGAGGGGGTCGTGTCGAGCCGCCACCGTGGAATCCGAGGCGAAGCCGGGCGACCGGCGTCGGGCGAGTCATGGCGCACCATCGCGGGGCGCGCGCTCATATCCAACGGAGAACGACGGGGGTGCTGACGAGAAACCTATGCGTTTGGCGCCTTCACGGGGATGAGATGAGCGGACGCGACGACGCGGGTGTTGCCAAAAGGAGTAACCTCGAAGGAGTCAGAGTGGCTACCGCCTCCAGGGGGTCGGGACCCTTACGGGACTGGCACACGCTCCGTCCACGGGAGCTGCGCAATGCGCCTGAGGATGCGGAGAACCGCGCGGCCGACTGGCGCAGCGGCACCGAGCGGTGACACCAAGAAGGAGCGGATATCGCCGGGTAAAGAGGAGCTGGAGCCCACGAACGCCGCAAGGAGTGAAATGCGAACGCGCGGCAACCCGCCGCGACGGAGTATGGAGAAGAGACGGAACGCCTGAAGGAGAGAACGGGCGCACTGCCGGAGGCCGCACGTGCCGCAACACCGATAGGAGCCAACCCAGGGATCAAGAAAGCCGAGGATGCACCTCGAGGACGTGGTGCAATTCAGGAAAGGGGGTATGTAGTACAGTGGCTCCTACGGAAATATGGTGGTTTGGCCTTAGGGCATAATTTTCCTAAGGAGGGTTCGTAATTTATTAGCTGGGCCACGTGGTGCATAATATTGCCCGCGTGCGCTACAGTATCCTCAAGGTACGGTAGAATTTATTATTTATTTTAGATATTTTATGCAGGTCATTAGCACAGTAGTGCGACCTGCCGAGGCGGGCTCCCGGCTAGATATTTAAGCTGCCGGTTGAGCTCCACCTCTGGGGAAGTAAAGACAAGCACCCTTGAGTCTTCTTCTACATTTTCCGGTTGGAGTCTCTTGTCTATTCACGCAGGTTTCTAAGCCGCCGATCCCCAGGACGCATCATAGCAGCGCCTGTAGGAGCATTGTCCGCCCAGTGAACCTTCCCCTCCGCTTGGTGTTCGCGGATCCCTTTCAGAATTCCCCCGGCTCGCGACAGCGGATACCGGAGACCACCTTTAGGAATAAGCGCCTTTGGAGTCACTAAAAACTCCTAACGGACGTTGTGCTTTACTACCTCGACAGGAGGGCTGACAGTACCACACGGACGACACACGGTGGCGCAGAAGAGATATCCACCAACTGGAGCTGTGTCGCCAATGGAGCGGCACTGCGAAAGAAAGTATGGCTCAGCTAGAAGGGCTAGGGACCCCACAATGCCTTGCAAAAGATACGTGAACCCGTGGTCGTTCCGCTGCGCCAAGACTGGAATGTTTAGAAGAGTTCTCTGGAATGCAGGGTTTTTTTGCATAATGGGGAGACCTTTATGGCGTCCATGCCATTAAGAGCAGCTTAACAATTGATATCTGACGAGATGCACCTCAAGGACGTAATGCAATTCAGGAAAGAGAGTATGTAGTACATTGGATCCTAAGGGGATATTTTTCGTGAGGCTTAGCAACAAAGTGTTCTTAAAGAGGGTTCGTATTTTATCACCTGAACCGCGTAGAGCATTACTCGGCCCATATGCAGTACAGTACGCTTGATGAACGATAAAATTTGGATTTACAAATTTAATTGGTGTAGGTAATTACTACAGTAGTGAGACATGCCTCGGCGGGCTCCTGGCGTGATATATAATCCACCGGTCGAGCTCCACTGAAGTGCAACGCCCTTCTGGGGCATTTCTCACGACTTAGTCGGTACTTGCCCTCCAAAGGGGTATGGTTACTTTATGATGATTAGCGCAGCGGTTGGCCGCTGAGGTGTACGCCGGACTGCCGAGTCACACACGTGGGTACAGTAGGGGTGCATGGCATTGCTGGACAAATTAGATATTTTACTCAGATAATTTTGGGCGGCGCGCCCCACTGTCAGGGTGGCGCGCCGACTACAG
>JAHNZQ020000016.1:697756-811817 GCA_019155205.2 Gracilaria vermiculophylla | reverse complement strand
TGCCCTGTAATACAGGTTGGCCCCCATAATATAGGGATCTGATTTCCCACTCTCGCGAGTCTGCGCTCCGCAAGTGCGGCTTGTTTGTCCATCATTTGTCCCACAACCGTTGGGCTGGGTACTGTTCCACCACCCCTCGTGGATTCTCCGACGGAGTCGGCTCGCTTGACCGATTCTTTCCTCTGACTGCACGCCCAGTACGGGGTCGCCCGGATTTACACCCGGCTCGTGTCGACCCTATCAGAGGGCTCTCTCGCTGTGCCACCTCTCATTGGGAGCAAGCTTGAACACCTTGGTGGTGCTTCCGCGACGCGGCTCTTGTCTGTGCCACGTTCGTGGTTTGCACTACATAACCAGTGTTTGCCTCCTCCTTCCTGTTATCAAGTACTGTCGAAAGAAGCTTTTTCACAGACTCTTTCTGAGCTTCACCTTTACGACGAAAGCGTATGGCTAAGATGATGCGAAAGAGGGCGTCAGCTAAAGCGTCCGCCGAATGTCCCTCCTTGTCAGCCTTGCGTGCACCTAACATTTTCACTTGATTGTCGGGCGCTCGTGTCCCGTACAGGTCGTCATCGAGGGTCGCAAGCAGATGTAGCGGACAGAAAAAGACCTTCCGAGTATCCCTGAAAGCAATGCTTTCAAACTCGGCCAGCTGCCGCATCTGGTCTCTCTGCGCATTCCATTGCATCTCTCCTTGCCTACCCGCGTCCAGTAGGGGCGTATGCAAGAATATTGTCCGCAATAAATCGACCACGATCAAGAGAAGGTGCTGTACGCCCTGCTTGGCAAAGCACTTCGATGGTCTTCTCGAAACTAAAACCGATTGTGTGAGATAAAAGCAACACGGAGACGTAGCGATACATTTCAGCGATAGTCACACATTCCAGGTCTTTGTTTCGCAGTCGAATGTCTTCATTGACCCAGTTTCATAAGTGGTCGATGAGGCCTTGTAGGAGGAGCACCGTAAAGCCGCAGCGAGTACGAGGCAGACTGCGTGCGTCACTCTGTAGTTTTAGCTGGGTAACTGCATTGCTACAGAACATCCGCGCTCTGTTTTGGATGACCTTCTCAGCAAAAGCGCTCTCCAAGACTATAGTATCACAAGCAGTCCTGTTCAATGTCCATCCTTCACTGGGGTCGTCGTGACGTGCGCCTGTCGTTCCTCCCCCGCGACCTCTTCCCCTAGATCTGCCCTTTATGGCTCCACGCCCCCTCCCTGATGAATCTCTAGCTCTTCCTCTCCCTCGTGATCGCCTTGCTCCCCCGTTCCGAGTAGTCGCACTCTCTGACCTGCCTTGTGTGGCTTGGCTTGCGACAGAGGCATGCGAGGGACTGCTTTGTGGCGCTGGAGTACCGACGTGTTGTGCGGAGGCCTGCAGCGGCGTGGGTTGGATCTTGGTATTCTGCTTACCGGGCCCGACGGTAGCCATGTTGGAGGCGTTTCATAGGAAAGATGATGCTTCACCTACCGCAGGGGTTTCTGGTCGGATTTTGAGTTTTGAAAGCTTTACATGGTGGCAATAGGGAGATCAATCAGGAAGCGACGAGAAAACGGAAGCTTTCAGGGTTTTTGAGATCAAAACCATGGCCTGGAAGGACGCCCCAATTGAGGGCTACTGATCAGTATTGCGACAAAGTGTCTGCGGAAGTGCGCGATGTTTACATCCGGCGTACGCGCTGATGCAGACCGAACGAAAAAAATCGTTACAAGGAAAAGAAGTAACATCTATTTCGCACATATAAGCCAATTAGTGGCTGACAGCAAGTGTATTAACACTGCTGTAGTATTTTCTATACTTTTCTAGATAATTCTGGAAAGTACTATTGGTGCGCTAAGGAAATCGGCTGTTCCTGCCCATATGAGCCGATTATGCACCCAAATCGCTGCGCACAAGGTATTTTAGGTAGGTTTTGATCCTAGTGCTTTTTCTATATAAGCGGAGGTAGATAGTCGTTTTGTAGAACTTTTTAGTCATCGAAAAAAAATCATCATTCAACTATCGTGCCTGCACTATCAACCAAGCCTCCTAACCTTCCCTAGCCTACCCATTCGTTACAAGTATACTGATCAGTAGGCCCTTAAAGTGAAAATGCCTCAAAACCTTTATGTTCAATATAGTGATCATTGCGGGCACTAGGGATATTAAAGATCACAGCAGCATTACATTAGGAGTCCAGTCGTTTGGTCGAGTAAAGAAAAAACGGCTGTGGCAAGACGTAACGACGTAGCACGGCTTTGTGCTGAATAAGTCCTCTCATTTGTGCGACACCTGCGACGACAACCCCTCGAAATTTCTGAGCACAGTCCAATTCCTTTAACGACACTACATAGAAAGTCAGCACCAACTGCCGATGTTTCAGGCGATGGAAGAACCATTAGAAATTGTGTCCCACGTCCTAAAATTATCCTTCGTTCTCCAACATTACACTGCAACCTTTCTCCCTTGCCATCTACGCTTTCGCTATCATTTCAAACCGCTACAACCGCTTCGAAGCCATCAGGTACTGCATCCGTAGTATCCACATTCATTAGTTCTCTTCCCTTTGTTGCTTGCTTACACATCCGCCCTAATAACTCGTAAATAGAAAAGACAGACTTACCTTGTACTTCTTCCCCTTACCTGATATATCACCTGCCCTACCCGCGGCCATGTGATTGGTTCCTCATCATCTCCCAGATCTTGGCAAAGCTCTTCTAGAACTCTTCCATGATGCCTTTCAGCATCAACTTCAGGGCTTTCCCTTTGTGCCCGGTCGTACTCTTGATTGATTCTCACAACGACGGGAAGCCGTTGCTCACTCGCCGTGCTCCCGCGCCCAATCCTCTTCCAAATCTGAGATAAGGGAGTCAAAGGTCCATGTCGGGGGTTTGCGCCTTCTGCGGAAGAAAGACGCTGCACCCTCGCTTCTTTCCGATCACTGGCCCTTGCTTGCGACTCCACATGCCCTTTCGCCGAAATTTCACCACTGTTACTGTGTGTATGACCGTCACCAGCGCTTTCGGATTCTTTTTCCCATGAACCTTGTAAAAAACTCCATTCAGACTCCTCATCACTTGTTCCAGAACCGTCAAACTTCAGACAATGGAAACGTTGCAGTTTCCTACGAATAATGCCCCACACCGTAATTGACATCGGAATCAAATCACAATAAATCGCACAGAGAACCGCTAGTGATATCGATACAAACCCGAGGATTACAGCAATGTAATCCATTTGTTCCGCTGTTTCATAGCTGCCGAGAGCGCCCATAAACTCCACAACCAGTACCATCAGATCGATCAATCCCAACACACTGACAATTCTTCCCTCGATTTTGTCAACGTAAGGAGCAAACGCAAAGAATAAGACGAAAAGCGAAGCATAGACAGCAATCAAAATCCCGAGGACCACTACCTCATTCCATATGATTGCGGTACAGACCGAGTCAACAACAACGACGCACAACTCCAGGCCGACCAGCCAGACTCGAGGCCCCGCTAAGGAAGAATAATAACATTCAAACAGAGTATGAAAAGTATCATTCTCGGATGCATTATATTCTCCACGGATCGGTGAATTTCTAACACTCGGATCGGGTATTTCTATCCTGGGCACCCATTTCATGTCCTGGCGCCAAAGCTTTCGTAATGCGTAGAAAACTACCGCTAAAACAAAGGCTGTAAAACCGATCCCGATGAACGCCAGTTGCAAAATGGCAATGACGTAAAAGCCCGGCCTACCGCCTCCCCGTCCTACGTGAGACCTGAGATACTGAGATGCATTCAGAACAGCTGCCGCGAAAACATAAGACATTGCAATCGACGACAAGTATACAAGCCAGGCTTGGGGCTTGATCTTTTCATCAGCTGTTTTCTTTCTGTAGAACAGCCATGCCACGGCATGTAACAGAAGGAAAACGATTACTATCAAGCTCGTGTACAATGCGCATCCGGCAAACACTGCATCACTCACGCTCACCTCCAGATCAGCATTGTCTTCGCCGCCTTCCGAGTCGCCTTTGCCACCGGAAGGGCCCCCTTGAGACTTGTCCCCTTTAAAACCAGGAAAGGGGAATTTGGCAACAAACGGCCTCATGGATTCTCCAAATTCTGACATGGCATCAGAGTGAAATCCATGGATTTCCCCTATCCTCGCAAAAAACGAAGCAGTAGAGAGCATTCTTGCAATGCCTTGACCCGGTGGAGAAATTGCTGAAGCGGCACTTCCCACTGATACGGACATGCTCCCCACTGCTCCACCAACTGAGGACGACACTGCCACCGTAGCAGCCGTGCTCGTGGCCCCTCCCAACGTCTTCGCTTGTGCAACGTGAGATGCCAGCGAGCCTTTGTATTGTCCTTGTTTTGCCCCGCTTCTGGCAGTATCGTTGTAGATATCAGAAGCAAATGGAGTAGCGACGTTTACCTCTTTTAGATCTGGGAATCCACGTAAGGCAATCCAATATGAGCTCAGAGAAAAACAATCCATTGGTCCGTAAGAGGCAGCAGTAACCAACCCCAGAACAAATCCAATGCTGTGTGGGTCTAGTTCCCTCACCCATTCCTCATGACTTTGAAAAACATCAATTTCTGCTGTGAAGTACGCCCCTACGAGCAAGTCATCAGGAGGTGCTTCTCCAACTGGACTTGGGTAGGATATGTTCTGATGCCAACGGACGTTTCGAGTGGAAAGTAGAATTTGATTTCCGTTGTAAATGGAGAAAGTTCCCCCACTATACAGCCGGGAATCTCCAGCCTGGCCTAGAATGTCCCATCTTCGCCTTCCATCCACTGTGTTTATATGGTCGAAGCTTGAAAGTGACAAGTTTCGAAGCTCGACTTTGACCCTAGAAAAGTCCTTGTCAGAAATATTGGCATAAAAGTGAAAAGGGTCGACGTATCCTCGTGAAGTCTTCCCACTACCGCCACTTGCACATGTACCGTTTCCAGTTCCATTTTCATTCCAACTGACATGCGTGTGAGCCAGGTTGGCAGAAGATGAGTTGGACTCTTCGAAAACGGCGCCTGTTGTCGTATACATCCATGGGGCATTGGCTTGGCTGCCCGCCTCATAACCGAATTGAAGATATTGCAACACAACAGTAATATTGTTGCGTTCCACATCGATACTTTCAGATTTGATTTGTCGCATGTAATCGTTGATTTGGACTGAGGTTCCATCTTGGCGATGGCCAGAAAGTTGTTCCGTTTTTGACAATTGGTACATAGAACCTGTGACGACCATGAAGCCCAGTATGAAAAGAATCAAGGATGATGCAACACTCACAATTACTAACGATACTCGGGCCGTTTTGAGAATGAGCGGCAGATTAAGAGGGCCTCTGCACGAACGAGAAGCTGGGTTCATGTTTGACGTTGCTCAGATGGGCAGGCCGCGTGCTGGCTGTCTTTGATGAAGACCAACGGCGCTGAAGAACGCATTATATGAGTCGCCTGTGAGAATTCCTATGTGGATCAAAATGTAAGAAAGCTGACAAAAGTTCAAAGATGTACCTTGGGTATGCAAGGGTGCAAAAACGTACTGAAAAGCATTTTGGGGCATGCTCTGAATAGAGCGGGCGCGTGAAGCTCGGATATGAGAGACTGATTGTGTCGCTCAATGTTGCAGGTTATTTCGGAGACAGAACTCAAACGGCAATTTAAGTGAGAGCCGAAGATGATTACTGTGGTGTTGTTGAACAACAATGTGGGGAGGTTATCGAAGCGCTCGTTTGTGGCATCGGGGTTCTCAGCCTTTCGACTCGAGGCTTGGCGGCAAGTAGGCATGCATGGGTAGTTTTGAGCAGGAACAGCTTTTTTTATGTGTGTGCTGCATGCGTGCGATAACAGTGCTGCTTTTCAACAGCGATGGGGTGCTCGCTGCGAGTTGAAAAAATGTAACCACCATTGTGAAGAATAATTGTTGTTCAAAAACTTGTGACATGCAGTTGGAGTAAGTACGTAAACATACATGGGCTCACATGCACCGCGGTGATAGGAACCCGTGGATATGAGCTTTGTTTCGCTATGAGGGGGGGTCGGTCACTGTACGTGCAAATTTGAGAGTTGAGGAGCAGGAGCTGGGTTTATGCACAAGGCGTTTCGCAAAAAGTTTATAAACAAGGTATGGGATGGATTATATGAGATGGATTACTCATTCGCTGTCATAGAAGACAGACACGAAGATTGTTCGGTAGTGATGCACATGTGCGGTGAAAGTAGGGTCATTTTTGCCGGAATGGAGACGGCTGAAGAGTGACGATATAAAAAAAGCATTTGTCTGAATTGGAAAGTGCATGTACAAGATGGTGTTTGGCGTCATAGACCTATGGAAACGACACTCGACTGCGCTAGGGTGAAAGTGGGCGGTGGGGATGCAGCGTGCAGCTCCAGGATCGCTTCTCGGGGCCGTTCGGCCGTCGCTGGTCTCGAACATACATTTAAGTTTGCACGGCGAACTTTTGCTCGGGAATGTTATACCTTACCTACCATTGTCGGCGCCTACTTGATGAGGCTGCAGCACTGAGGTGTCGAACACACATCGGAACTGGTTACTGGTCCACAGCGGGGGGGGAGGGAAAGACGATGCGGATCGCAGCGCGATGTGATTCACGCGCGCTGCACTGTTGCAATTGTTTGGCAAATACTGAAATTGTAAATTAGCAATGCAGTGAATTATCGTGGACAAGACCCGTGTTGTTGCGTGTTGCTTTCACGCACGGCGTGTCGCAGACGCGCAGCGCAGAAACGCAGCAGAAGGCAACACTTGGCGGCGCGCGCGTTGCAAGTGAGCGCCGACTGGAGCACGGGTTGGTGCGCGCACGCCCGACGTGGAGGCGATATCAACCGGCTCCAAAACCGGTGAGCGCCGCTCGCGCGCGCGAGCGCCGCGCTGCGCCGCGCGCCCAAAAATCGTTCGCCGCCTCTGCGGCGGCCGGCCGCGCGCCGAGCCGCCAGCCGCCGGCGCGCGTGGGCGGAGGCCGAGTCTCGCGACGCACCCGCTCGCGCTCCTCTTGCGCCCGTCGCCGTCGCGCCGCGCCCTTCTCGCTCCAAGTCCGTCGCCGCCTGGCTCGCGCGACGCTCAGCCGGCGGCGCCCATGTGCGCGTTTTGATTGCGCGTAAGGCTGGCGCCATGCCGCCGACACGCGCCATTCGCGGCGCTCTCCGCGGTCAGGCGCCACGCACTCGCTCGCGCGACGCACAAGTTGCAAGTGTGCGCAACGAGCTAATTCACCTCTAGCTTTCACCATGTACATACATTTACATTGGACGGCTACAAGCGCAGCTGCGCACTCTGATATTTGTGCTTGCAACACAACATGATGTTAGACAACTGATATTTGTGCTTGCAACACAACATGATGTTATATATATATATATATATATCTCTCTCTCTATCTATCTAGAGCATTTGCGTATCTCAGTTGCTTTGTTGCCGCGCCCACATGTCCGCGTAAACGCCGTCATGCCGCACCAGAGATGCATGCTTGCCCGATTCCACGATTCGCCCGTGATTCAGCACAATGATGTTGTCCAAGCCGGCGACGGTGGACAACCTGTGCGCAACAAAGATGGCCGTGCGCGCCACGGTGAGGTCGCTCAGCGACGACAGAATCTGCTCCTCGGTCTTGCTATCCAGGCTGCTGGTCGTTTCGTCCAGGCACATGAGCACCGGGTCCTTGAGCAGCGTCCTCGCGATGGCCAGCCGCTGCTTCTCGCCGCCCGACAGCTTGAGCCCGCGCTCGCCCACCTGCGTGTCGTAGCCGAGCGGGAAGCGCATGATGGCGTCGTGCAGCGACGCCTGCCGCGCCGCGAGCATGATTTCCTCGTCGGACGCCCCAAGCCTCCCGTACCCAATGTTGTACCGCACGGTGTTGTTGAACAACACCGTGTCCTGCGGCACCACGCCGATGTGCGAGCGCACGCTCTGCAGGTCCAGCTGCCACATGTCCTGGCCGTCGATGAGGATGGAGCCGCACACGGGGCGGTACAGCCCAAACAGCAAGCGCAGCACGGTGGACTTGCCGCAGCCACTGGGCCCCACAATGGCGGCGGTGGAGGCGTTGGGCACCTCGAACGACACGCGGTCCAGGATGAGCCTGTCGGGCGAGTAGCCGAACGAGACGTCGTCAAAGGTGACAGTGACGCCCGCGTCGCGTTGGCGCAGCACCAGCGGCGGCGCGTGCTTGTTGCGCGCGTCCGGCGCGGACGACTCGTGCGCCAGCAGCGAGAAGAGCGCCTCCATGTCCACCAGGCTCTGCTGCACCTCGCGGTACACGGTGCCGAGAAAGTTGAGCGGGAGCGAGAGCTGGAACAGCATGGCGTTGACCATGACGAGATCGCCAATGGTCATGGTGTCGTGCGCAATGTGGTGGCTGGTCATGAGCATGATGGCGGTGAGGGCGGTGGAGAAGATGGCGTTCTGGCCAAAGTTGAGCAGGCTGAGCGACGCCTGCGTCTTGACGTGGGCGTTGCCGTACTGGCGCAGGAAGTGGGCGTACTTTTCGGTCTCGTGGTGCTCATTGCCAAAGTACTTGACGGTCTCGTAGTTGAGCAGCGAGTCGATGGCGCGCGAGGAGGCGGCGGAGTCGGCGCGGTTCATGTCCTTGCGGAAGCGGGTGCGCCACTGGGTGGTGGCAAAGGTGAAGAGGGTGTACAGGGCGACGGTGGCGGCGGCGACGGCGGCAAAGTGGGCGCCGAAGCGGGCGGCCAGGATGGCGCACACCATGGACACCTCGACGACGGTGGGGGCGACGTTGAAGATCATGCTGCGCAGCATAAAGTCGATGCCCTTCTGGCCGCGGTCGATGACGCGCGCCAGCGCGCCGGTCTGGCGCTGCAGGTGGAACGACAGCGGCAGGGCGTGCAGGTGGCGGAAGGTGCCGACGGCGACGTCGACGATGGCCTTGCGCGCGACGGAGGCGAAGACGGCGTTGCGCAGCTCGCCGGCCAGCGAGGCGGCGGCGCGCGCCGCGCCGTAGCCCACGAGCGCGGCGGCCGGCACGAGCACGGCGGGCGGGGCGGCGGCGGCGGCGGCGGCGGCGGTGGTGGTGGCGGCGGCGGGGGCGGCCAGCGCGTCGACGGCGAACTTGAAGAGGAAGGGGACGCTGACGGACAGCAGCTTGCTGGCGGCCAGCAGCGCGACGGCGAGCGCGACGCGGCGGCGCACGCGCGCGTCGTCGCGCGGCCACAGGTAGGGCGCCAGGCTGCGCAGCACGCGCAGCGCGCCGGCGCGCGTGACGGCGGCGCGCGGCGCGTGCGCGTCGCCGGCGGCGTCGCCGTCGCGCGGCGGCGGCGCCACGGCCGCCAGCGCGCGCGCGCGCACACTGCGCGCGCCGCCGCGCGGCGGCGCGCGCGCGAGCGGCGGCGCGCACGCGAGCGGCGGTGCGCTTGCAAGCGCGCGCGCGCGCAGCAGCGCGGCGTTGGCGGCGGCGGCGGCGGCGGGTGGCGGCGACGCCGAGCGCAGCGGCGGCGGCGCGCGCGCGCCGCCGCGGAGGCGCCACGGGCCACGCAGCGCGAGGCGCAGCAGCGGCGGCGGGCGGCGCATGGCGGCGCGACTCGGCGCGCATCACCCGCAGCCGCCCCGGCACCGCGCCGCGCCGCCGCGCCGAAGAGCGGCGGCGGCGCGGCGGCGGTGCGGCCAATTGCGCAATTGCGGCGGCGGCGCCGTAGTTGGGGCGCGCGCGCAATTGCGCGGGAGAGCATCGGCACGAGGCGCGGCGCACCGTTTTGCGCCAGCGACCGCGCCGCGCTGCTCGCGCCACGACGGCAGCAGCAGCGGCGGCGGCGGCGGCGGCGGCGGCGGCGGCGGCGGCGGCGGCGGCGGCGGCGGCGGCGGCGGCGGCGGCGGCGGCGGCGGCAGCAGCGGCGGCGGCGGCGGCGGCGGCGGCGGCGGCGGCAGCTGCGGCAGCGGCGACGGCGCGAGCTCGCGCGCGCGCGCGTGTACGCGCACGCGCGACGCGCACGCGCCACGCACGCGCGGCGCGCGCCCGATACGGCGGCGGCGGCGGCGGCCGGCGGCGGCGGCGGCGGGACGGCGTGACGGCGCGGCGGCGTGACGGCGCGGCGCACCCCGCCGGCGCGCCCAAGCGCTGCGCGCAAAAAAAAAAGGGCGCAAAAAATCCGCAAACGGGCGGTGCGCAGCCGCGTCGTTGCGCGTGCGCAACCGGCCGCCGAGGCCGCCGCGCGCGCCGCCGGCCACACGCCCGCCGCGCCGTGCCAAAGTTGCAACGTCACCAAATGTGCGCGTCCCCACCCCACCCGCGCGCGCCCCCCCCCCAACCCGCGCGCGCCGCACACCCGCCCGGCGCGCTTTCCCTGCGCGCCGCCCACCGCCGTCCGTCGCGCCAGCCGCCGTCCGTCGCGCCGGCCGCCGTCCGTCGCGCCTGCCGCAACAAGCAACAAGGCCAACGTGTTGTTCTTTACTGATGAATCCACTAGAGCGTGTTCTACACAAGCAAACACTTTACATCTGTACAAACGCCAGTGCCAACGCCGCGCCCCGTTACACCACGGCCAGCGGCGACTGCGAGTCCTTGTTCAGCTCCACCGTTCGCCGGATGTTGAGCAGCGACAGGTCGTCGTCCATGAACAGCAGGCTCTGAATCACCGCCTTGCGCTCCTTGGCGCCCAGCCGGTACAGCTCGCGCCGCGTGATGCCCTCCCGCGGTCTGGCCGGCCGAATCATGTCCACCAAATGCGTCCAAATGTCCCCCAATTCGCTCACCGCCATCCCGTCCTCCAGCCACATCTGCTCCTTCTCCATGTGCAGCTGCCGCAGGTCCGGCAGCGTCCACCGATCGTCGCGGTCCGCGTCAATCACCGTGAACAGGTAGTCCACAGCCCCGTTGGACGAGATGTTGTTCAGCACCGACAGCAGAATAGAAAACTCCGCCAGCGTCATCCTCCTCGCGTCGCGACAGTGCGCTGCCATGGCCAGCTTAACCGCCCCGGGCAGCAGCGTCTTGCGCGCCACGCAAAATCTCTCAACGTCCTCCACCGACAGCGTGCCCTGTGGCGCCCCGGCCGCGCTGCGCGAAACGTGGCCCGGCGCCATCTCCGTCGCAAAGCACCCCTTCACCGACCGGATCTGGTCCATGGACAGCCCGCTGGCCACGCCCTCGAAGATGCCCACCTCGGCCGCAATCAGCGCCGCGTTCAGCTTCCCTTCGCGCACCTCCTTCGGGCACACGGCACGCGCCTCGCCCCCGACCCTGCTCCTGCTCTTGGCGCGCAGCGCGTGGATCACCAGCGCCGACCCGATCGCCACCGCCTCCCCCATCTTCACCAGCGCAAACGACCCGAAGCGCGACCGCCGCCCTTCCATGAACGCCCTGATCAGCGACTCGATCCCCGAGTCGCACGGGCACGAAATGTCCTTCGGCAGCGACGACATGGACGCCGATCGTCCCAGGCGCACTGCAGTCGGCCCCAGGCTCCTGTTGCCGCCGCGCGGAAAGTCCGCGCTAACGCTGGCAACCATGCGGTTCAGCTGCGAAAAGCTGCTGGACGGGCTCGAGTGCGCGCTCGACTTGCGCGACAGCGGCGCCCCAAACTGGCTGTGCCCCAGCGCCTCGTCCTCGCTGTCGAGGTTGGCGCCCACGTTGTCTTCAATCACGTTGGCCAGTCGCTCTTCCCCGTCGTACGCCCGCAGCCGCGCATTCCAGTACACCATGAACGACGCCGAGCATATCCTGCGGTTCATGCCGTCCACCGCGTGGTTGGGCACCCCGGCCTCCGGCGTCGTCGACTCGATCTCGAACGACGAGCTGTACGCCGCGCGAAACAGCAGCGGGCCCGCGCACTTGGGCAGCCCGCACGCGCGAGCAATCGCCGCAAACCTGTCCGCCGTTGCGTAGCCGCCGACGTCCTCGAACGCCGCCTCCACGGACGCGCGCTCGGCGCGCTCCTTGTTCTTGCCGTGCGTTCTCATATCGCCGCCGGCCACGAAGCCCAGCGCGCGACCAGGCCGCCCGGCGCCCTCCCGCAGCCTCCTGGACAGGTCGGACAGCGAGGTGGCCTTGGCGGCGTTGGCGGGCACACACAGCGCCCGTACCGCGCTTGGTGCGGACGGTGCCGTCTGCTGCTGCCCATTGCCGTCTTCCTCGTCGTCGATGTGCTCCAATTCGATGCGCACCGAGTTGCGGCTCTCGGCCGAATAGCCGTTGTTGCTTTTGTTTCTGCCGTTGCTGTTGCGGTCGCCGTTCGAGCTCAGTGGCGCCGCCCAGTGCACACGGTTCACAGAGTCGCTCGGCGACGCCGAGGCCAGCGCGTGCTCCTTGGCCTTCTCGTACAGCTGGGCCGTGTGGTCTTGTGGCAGCGGGTCCTGGTAAAACGCAAACTGCCTGAACAGCGCGGGCGCCTGCGCGTCCATCGTGGTGCGGTAGCGCTGCGAGCCGAGGATGGCGGTGGGGTTCGGCGACGCCAGCGACGCGACGAGCGCCAGCACCTTCTCGGACGGCGCGTACAGAAGCACGAGGTTGCACAGGCGCATCTTGTGCGGCTCGTGCGAGACGACGGCGACGTCGGCGGCGCGAATGACCACGTTGCCGCACTTGTTGAAAGCGTCCTCCACGGCGTAGCGCGCGAGGCGGCGGAAGCCGACCAGCATGAGCTTGACCAGCGCGGGCTCGACGGCGCTGGGCGGCGCGGCGTGCGGGCGCGAGCGGTGCACCTCGCGCGGCGACACGGCCCTGTTGGGCGGGGCGACGGGCGGGTTGACCTTTCTGCGCGGGCGGGTGGGCGACAGCGGCTTGGGCATGACCGGCGGTGCGGTGCGCCCTCGCGGCAGGCGCGCGGAGGCGGCGGCGGACTGCTGAAGCTGCTGCGAAAAGCTGATGTCAAGAACGATGCGGCGCAGGGCGGGCGACACCCTCGCCTGCGACGGGTGGCCGTCTGCGACCAGGGTGACAGAGGTGTCGACATTGAACACCGAGAGAGCCGGGCATTGGAGCAGCGGGGTGAGGTCAATTTTACCGGAGAGGCGGTTGCCGCCGAGTCGGAGCGAGCGCAAGTTGGGGGTGGCTGTTAGTGGGGACAAGTCGACAGAGTGGTGGTGGATGGAATTGTCCTCGAGGTAGAGGGAGCGCAGGGCGGTGCACTGGCGCAGCGGGGCGAGGTCAATGGTGTGCAGGTTGTTGTCGTGCAGCCATAGCCTCTCCAGGTGCGGGCAGGCCGAGAGCGGGGACAGGTCGATGGCGGAGATGTGGTTGCTGTTGAGGGTGAGAACGGCGAGGGCGGGGCAGAAAGCGAGCGGGGCCAGGTCGATGGAGGAGAGGGCATTGGCGGACAGCGAGAGGTCGCGCAGCTGGTGGGCGGCGGTGGCCAGGGCGGAGAGGGAGACGGTGTGCAGGGTGAGACCCGAGAGAGAGATGTTGTAGGTTTGGGCGGTGAGCGGGAGCGTGTGCGGGCGGGCGTGGTCGTCGAGGGCGCGAATGACGGGGCGGGCGGTCGGGGGGTTTAGCGGCGGGTTGGAGGGGGGGCTGGGGTTGACGAAGGAGACGAGCGCCTGCACTGAGTCGCTTCTGGGCAGCGGGCCGCACGGGGTGTGCGGCGGTGGGTGTGGGTGGGCGGAGGGGGGGGGGAGGTGGACGGACAGGGGGTCAGGGTGGGAATTGTGCATGGCGACTCAAGCCGGGAAGCCCGACGGGGAGGGGGACGAGGGCACAAAGAGCGCGGAGAATGTGGCGAAGGGGAGTGGCGGGGTGTGGGGGGGTGTGTTTTGTGTTTTGGGATGGGAGGGGAAGAGGGGGGAGATGCAGAGAGGGGAGACGGACGGGGGGGGAGGGGGAGGCGCGAGGGCGGCAAAGTAGGGCGGCGCGACGGACGGGCGGACGGGGCGGGCGCGGCGAGTAAATGCGCAGCGAGGCGGGGGGGGCGGCGCGGGGCGCGCGCGGGAGCGGCGCGGCGGCGCCGAAAATATCAACCATTCAGTCGCGCGCGCCGTGTCACGGGGCGGCGCGCGCGCGGCACGGGCGCCACGCAACGCGCGGCGCGTTGCACGGTGGAAGGACGGCGGCGGCTGACAGCGCACGCACGCGCTGACAGCGCGCGCGCCGCCGTCAAATATCTGCGCGTTCCATCGCGCGGCGCGCGCGCGCGAGATACGCCGAATCTGGGGCGCAGTGCGAGCGACAGCTGTTGCAGCACTCTGATAGACACGCGCGCTTGGAGTAAATCGCACGCACCCTGCCACGGCGGCCACGCGTGCCACGTGCGCGCGCTGTGCAACGAACGGCGGCAGCACGGCCGCGGCGCCGCGTTGGGTCGCGCGCTGGCGGCGGTGTTGCCCGCGCCCAGCGGCTGGGCGCGCGCGCTGCGCCTGCGCCGCTCGGCTACGTCTCGTCAGCACCTCCGCCGTCGCGCGCTCCATGCGGCGCGGCGGCGTGCGCGCTGCAGGTAGCGCGCGCGCTACCTGCAGCGCGCATGTCGCGCCGCGCGCGGCGCCGGCGTGGTGCAAGCCAATGCGCGCGCGCCGCGCCCCGTTACGCGCCGCCGCGCACGCGTGGCGCGTCGCCGCGCGCGCGTCGTTGCCAGCCACCCGCGCGCCGCAAGCAGCGGCGCGCCGCCGCCGTCGCGCGCAGCCACGCGCCGCCGCCGCCGCCGCTGCACGCCGAGCGATTCAGCGCAATTCACCGCGCTCACGCGCGCACGCGCAGCCGGCACCGCCGCGCAGCGCTCACGGCCAACGTGCGCAGTGTCAGGCCGCACGCCGCGCGCCGCGCGCCGCCACCCACCCGCCGCCGTAGCCACCGCACCGCTCAAGTTGATTTGTTTACACAGCGCACGGCCTCGCACAAAACGTACAGCGCGCCAGCACGTCGCCGCCTACGCTACGCGCCCGGCATCCGCTGGTTGTCCGGAAAGCTCACGCTCGGCGGCGCGCGCTCGCCTGCCTCTGCCTCTGCCTCCGCGGACGCCTCCGCGGACGCCGCGGGCTCCTCGCCCCCAGCGCGCTCGCCGCTGTCCGCCTGCGCCGCCGCCACGCCCTCTGCCGACGCCGCGGGCTCCTCGCTCGCCGCCGCCGCCTCCTCGCTCAGCGTGTAGTTGTGCTCGCCAATCTCGCGCAGCGCCACCACCATCCCGTCGCTGCGCGCCGCCGGCACCACGAACGGCGCCGCCTGCGCCACCGCCGCTGCCACCACCACCGTCACAAGCGCCAGCGTCCACTTCATTTTGCCGCCCACACACACACTCACTCACCCGCACAAACGGCTGGCGGTGGCGGCGCCGCCTTAAGGCGCCGCGCCGCGCCGCCGCGCCCCGCCACACGCTGCAGCCTGGCGCGCAGCTCGCACAACAGCCGCGCGCCCCGGCCCGCGCGCGCCGCGCGCGAGCGCGCACGCGAGCGCCTCGCGCGCGCCGCCGCCCCCTCCCGTGCCGCCCCCTCCCGTGCCGCCCCCTCCCATGCCGCCTCCGCCACCACGGCCGCCAACAGCCGCTTACACACACCGTTGCACCTTCACGCGCCGCGCCCTGGTCGCCCGACACGCGCTCGCGTGTACACGCAGTCGCGTGTACACGCAGTCGCGTGGCCCACGTGGTCCGCGTGGCCCGCGTGGCGTGGCCCGCATGGCGCGCTGCCAACGTGTGCGCGCGCCATGGCGCCGCGCGCACCACGCGTGTGGCGCAACGCGCCGCTGCGCGTTTAACCTTCATTTCGTGCACGCCGCCAATGAGCGGCTCGCGTGCGCGCGCGTGCGTGCTCACCGTGCCGCTGCGCCGCCGTGCCACTGTGCCGCTGTGCCGCTGTGCCGCTGTGCCGCTGTGCGCGCTATGTCGCCGTGCCGCCGCGCCCGTTGGCGCTGCGGCTGCCGCGCACCGCGGCTTACCGCCGCACCATCGCCCCGCCGTCAAGCGAGCGCCCCCCGCCGTCTCCCGCACGCTCTGTCTCCCTCGCCCCCGCCACCCCACTGCCGCCCGCCCGCCCGCCCGCCCGCCCGCCTGCCCGCCGTGCGCCCCCTCGCCCCCGCCGTCCGCCGTCCGCCGCACGCCACCCGCCACCGCCACCCCGCCTCATGGCGTGCTGCATCCCGTGCCACCGCGCGTGCGCGCGCTGCCGCCAGCCCGTGTCGTGCGGCTACCGCTGCGATCGCTACTGCCCGTGCATCTCCATGTACCCGGCGCTGTGCACCGTCTTCCTGTCGCTGGTCACCGCCGCCGTCCTCACCGCCGTGCTCGCCGCCTACGCCTTCATCTCCATGCGCGTCAGCATCTTCCAGTTCCACTGGACCCCCGTCATGCTCATGCTCACGCACGTGTCGCTGCTCGCCCTCGTCGCCGTCATGCCGCTCACCCTGCTCGCGCTGCTGCTGTGGTGCGTGTGCCCGTCGTACCGCCGCGCCGCCGTCTGCAAGGGCCTCTACATCTGCGGCCTGCTGCTCACCGCCCTCGTGCTGGCCGCCGCCATGGCCGCCGCCATCTTCGTCATCTACGGCGCCTCGCAGAAGCGCTCCTACTTTGCGCTCGAGCTGCGCCGCGCCTGGGACCGCGAGCTCTCCGCGGACACCACCCTGCCGTGCCAAATCCAGTTCCAGCTCGCGTGCCACGGCTTCGAGACCGGCGACTGTCAGCGCGGTTCTGCCACCCAAAACTATGCCCGCTGCGGCACCAATTGTCTCCCCGAGCACCAGCAAGGCAAGCCGCGCTTCAACCTTGAGCGCTACCCCGGCTGCCGCCAGGCAATGTCCGCGGTCTTTATTCGCTGGAACGCCATTTTGCTCGCCGGCTCCACCACCGCCTTCATCCTTTCGCTCATCGCCGTCTTCTTCACTTGCACTTCCGTGTCCTTTGAGAAGGAGGACAAGTAGCAGCAGCAGCAGCAGCGCGCCCAGTACCGCGCCCTCCTCTCCCTCGTTCCCCCCCCCCCCTCTTGCCTCCCTTGCCCTGCCTCTTGTTTCGTGTTTTTCGTTGATGCACACACACATATGCATATACTCATTTTGCGCCACGTGGTGCATGTTCCAAGCCCTCCGCCCCCGTGTCCGCGGCCGCATCCAACTTTTTGAGTGACGCTTGTACAGCAGGCACCGTCCCCAGCACTTGCCATGCCCACCAGAGAAAGAGAGAGCCTCCGCCAGACACGCCCGCCCCACATCGCACATCGCCCTCACCGCCCGCCGTACAGCGCGTCGTCGTTTCCGGTGCGTCACGCCAATCTGTTGCTTGCATTTCGCCTTCTGCATCAAACACCCGATTGTTTGTTTGTTGCATTGATTGTTGGGGCTCAATGCTGCCATTGCCCATTGCTTACAAGCGCGTCGCATGAGAATGCCATGCCGGCCCATGTTGGGTGCTGCTTGTTTTGCTCACGCACCGAGCCGTCTTGTGATCGCCGTGTCAGCCCCGTGTTATAACTCCGTCACCGTGATGGAGACGGCCAATGGCGGCGGAAGCGTAGTTTGCTGTTTGTCCAATGGCCGCTTTGGCGCCATTTTGGACGGTTTTGTCCTGCATAAAACCTGCAGAATGTGAATACTTAGCTCCTAGTTCAAAATTGCCGCCAGCGTTTGTGGCCAATCGTTTAAAGCTTTACACACATTTCTTCAAATGATCCACCGACACCGCCTCACCTGATGGGCCTCAGCCTCGCATACGTGTTTGTGATAGCCTTGGCCATCAGCACATCCACATCACCAACGGTGCTCGACCCGCGTGCGCCCAGACCGATCATCACTTTGTTGCCAACTTGCTTGAGCTCCGCAAAACGGCCTCCATTTCGTGCCAGAAACTGAACTTGCCGCATCAGCGCCTCTGCCGCTGCCTCGCTCGGGCACGCAAACTCTCTATGCAGCCCGCAGCCCTGCGTCTCCGATAGTGTCCAGCTGCCTCCCAGTTGCTCCACCTCCTCGCGCACTCTGTTCAATGTCAGCGCCCTGTTGTTTTCCATGCTCTTGGCAAGCGAAAAGCCAATCGGCGTGATGTCGAACGGTTGCAAATCCCTCGCGCAAACAACGACGCTAGTCTTGCCGTACGCCGGAAGCAAGCCCACTGCCTGCACTTGAGGCAGCCTCTTCAGCTCCTCTTCCACGATGAGCGGGATACTGCCGCCCGCAATCGAAACGTCTGCAATGCTGCCCCGTCCTTGTCGAACTGTCACCCCCCTCACTCCCGCTGCGAAAAGCGAGTCTGACATCAATGTCTTCGCCGCCACGTCCGGCATAAAGTCCACCAGTTGCACCGGGATGGACTCCAGCCCATTTCTCGACTGCTGCAGATCATCCTCGTGACACAGTAGCACCACTTTGCTGGCGACGTGGGCCGCGTACCGGGCGCCGCCAAGCTCTGACGAGTCTAGAGCTGCATTGCATTCGCCGTCCACTCGGCTCACTGGAGCGATGAACAGGTCCAACTCCCGCTTGAAATTGACAGCCAAATCATTGGGAAGCTGCCTCTCCCGGATCAGCGACCGGGTCTCTTCGCATGTTCCCAGGAATGCAACGTCAATCACCCTCTCTACCTTCACCATCGATTCTATCGCGTCCAATAGTGGACCAAGCACCTCTTTGGCACCGTGTCCAATGCAAACATTCATGCCGGTCACGAGGTGGTCTTCGAGAGCTGCTTCGATTCCATGTTGAAAGACGTCAGCCCTGCTCACTGCTGCCCGTGGGGTGCTCCTCCGCCAAGCACAGCGCGGTCTTGGAGCACACTTCTGTACGAGGCGATTGTTGGAAGGAGCTGTCCTCCACAGTTGGCCGGGGTTCGAGATGAACGCCATCATGTGTGCGGGGTCGGCGATGAGCTTTAGAAAGCGTTCCGGTTCGCGCTGATCCCAAGCGGCTAACTGTGAGCGGAAATGTCAACGACTCAAAAGGCGGCCAGAACGAGGTTGGCAAAGCATTGGGCACGCCTACAGCAGTTATGATGGGGATGCTGTTGAGACTTACGACGAAAGCAAACGCATCAGACAAGCATTTGTGTCAACACTTTAAATATGACGGACAGAGGGCAGATTTAGGTTGCGCATATCTGGCTGGTCGCAAACAAAATCACCGTTGACATGTATACCGTCCCACGCAAGTACGCAGATCTCATTACGGATCGCTGCGAAAACCTCTGCAAAATAAAGCAATCTTCATGTCAATCACATTAGTATGCGTCCGTGTTGTGTGTGTGATATTGTGCACATGCGCCGTAAAACGCTTGTATCATGCATGTGCACAGCCATGCATTCTAAGTACGTAATCCCATTTCAATTGTCTGACTCGTGGGCCTTTTCAGATAGATGGCAACCCCCTCACGAGGCCCGTGGTTCGTCAAAGTCGATGGCTTCTGGAGGCCTGCCTGGTTGGCTATAAACAAATGCTTGCCCGCCGCATATTGGGATTCTCATTCCAACGGGAGCGACGCGTCGCAGGCCAAGCTGCTTGTTTTTCTTAGCTACTTGAGTACATCGGCGACTAGTATTTGCCGACTTCTCTTTGACTCTTGTTCTCGTCTTGCGTTTATGAACGCTTGTTTTGCTTTCCGCAGGTGATAAGAGGCCGGACATACCCCTGTTCGACTCGCCAAAGCTTCCACTTCAGAAAACAGCTGCGCTATGATTGCAATCGACGGAACTGGATCACATTCCACTCCAGCGTTTTTTGTTTCGTCCCCATTCTCTTCAGGTTCAATCACGTCTGTTTCCGGGGACTGAGCGATTTCATCTTGCAATGCTTCCGTCACTACCATCAAGGAATCATGCGCCAAAGCGTCTCTGATGTCTGCACATTCTTCAAGGCATGTCCACTTCTGCACCTGAGCAGCACTTATGTCGCCTGCGCTTTCGTCAGTCATGTCTTGACAACGTAACTTTGCATTACATACTTCTTTGAACAAGTCAGTGAGCTGTATCACATCCCCCTCTTGAACGGTTCGCACAGCTTTGACGTTCTCCGAAAGTATACCATGTTCTGGCGATAGTTGAGCTTCCAGAACCGGTGGCAATATGCTTGATTTGATCCAACAACTTGAAATGGTTTTGGAAGAAACGTTATTCCACGCTTTCACGATTATCTCAGCAGCGTCCAAAAGATGGGCCTCGTATCCCTCGGATAGTCCTCTCGTGCCGGGTTTCATGTTCTTGGAACTTTCACGACGAATATCGCGCTCTTCTAAACTTGAAAGTACTTCCTTCAACAGCAGATATCGATATATCACTTTGAAAGACTCGATGACCCCACAGTCCACGGGCTGCTGTACGGAAATGCGGCTTTGCGGTAAAGCGACAATGGTGACCTGATTCCGAGTATCTTTCAATTCCACACCATGCCCCAGGTAGCTGTCCATAATCAGAGCGACGCGTTTCGACGTCTTATGGCGTATGTACGGCAGGAATTCGTTGTAGTACCATTTCTGGAACGTCGGACCATCTGTCCAAGCGTGTTTTTGGGAGAAATACGGAGCCGGAGGGGGGGAATTGTTAAAGCAACTTGGATTCTTTGCGGCACCGATGATGGTTATGGGAAGCTTCTCGGATCCAGTTGCGTTCGCACATACGTAAGCAGTGATTCGGTCCATGGTACCCATATTTTTCATGTCTCGCACCGTTTTGTGGTTATGGATTTCGGAGACATACGATCGACTTGGTAACAAACGGAAGAAAAGTGGGGTTTCGTTTACATTGTATATGTTCTCTGGTTCGTAGTTTTTGATGAACTGCTGAATGCGAATCACGCCTTCGACATCCCTGATGTTATCTACAGCTGCAGTCTCTCCGTGTAAGAGAACCGAACGGATGCCGTTCCTCTTCACCAAGCGAGCAACCCATCCTTGAGATGCTGTGAAAGTTTCAAGGGTTTTCCTTTGAGTTTCATCTCCGGTTCTTTGCAGCAAGGAATACTTGACCATCAATGCCTTTCCTTGGAGAGCACTAAAAGATATAGGGACCTTCAATTGGTGTGCGAACCGCACGTAGTGCAAGAGGCACTTCTCGATATCGGGGAACTTTGACGCTCGGTTTCGAATCATCGTCAAGGACATGGCGTCGTTCGCTGATGTTTCCAAAAGCTTGGGAGTGTTAGATTTGATATATTGCACAGTCCTTCGCGATATTCCATATTCTTCAATGATTGCGGAAACCTTTGCGCCCTGTCTCAGTTTGTTGGCAATCTCAACTTTTGTGGATATGTTAAGTTCTGTTCGGCGCCGTTTTTGGCCGCTCTTGGGGGCTTCTTCAGCGGAAGCCATTATTAGTGAACAAAAGTCTGCACTTTCGCGAATCCCACGATGCGCTTCGCATAGAAGGATATGGGCGGAGTTTAGCTTTAACTCAGCGCGACAGCAAAAAGGAGTTCGGGTCACTATGCTGTGCGCCCCAGAACCATAATGAATCCTGTCCTCGCACAAGAGCTCGGCGTGTACACGTTTCAACAGCCTTGCGTTCATTGGTGCATATTAGCCGCCAGCTAGCCGTTCCTTCTGTGCGTTTGCCCCGATTTTAATACGCCCAGACTCCTGCGTCCCTGTTGACAAAGGTCAGGCGATGTGCAGCGCAATACATGATATCTTTGGTTACGACAAATACTGTGCGGCACATGTGATATGCGCACCGTGCGCACGAAGGGTGTTGCGGCATGGACATGGGGGACGGGACTCTCTGTTAAAGTCCATGTTTCGCCAAGTCTGGAAGATACGAGTGTTACCGTGCGAGCAACTCGGATAAACGCTGAGCAAACCAGTGAGTGCCTTGCTACCTCGCGCAACCGATAATGCGTAACCGCGATAAGCGAGGGTCAAGAGATGAGTTCAAACATCGCGAAGATGTATGTTTACACAAATAAACATCTCGTTCCAGAGTATCCCTCGTCGGGTAGCCTGACAGTATTGTAGCAGTTGATACTGAACCGCATTAAAGGATACCGCTAACCATTAAACTTGTTGGACTAGAGTGAGGAGAAACAAATGGTTTTATTTTCAGCGAGACATATTGTCCCCATTGAATCCCTCGCCAAGTACATCTTCTATTGAATGCGATCTTTTTCCAACTCCCTTCTAACGCACAATGACACGAAAGTGATGTGACCTCTCAGGTCTGTATGGTTTGGCTCAGAGCGGTGTTCAATGAAACAAAGCTAGATATATCAAAACGTGGGCCGATCTGCAATCTCAAACGTATGAAACCTGGATCTCATATTACGAATACCATGCGAGACATGAATACAGCACCTTGATACCTCAGTACGATGATGGCTGCTCGCTCAACGAAGCTTTTATCCCACGACGTTGTTTTTAACTGCGAGATCATGGTTTACGGCCCTACATCCCAAAACAGAAAAGATAATATAGATCTGAATAATTTGGTGATGAACGTTATCTTTCATTTCATCAACATCGGCGAAAATCTTTACTTTGGTAATTTCCTTCTTCCTTGTCCAACTATATCAAACTTTCCATGTATGTTGGAAAGCAACAAATACAATAAAGCTCGGTATCCGTCAGAAATTAGCATTTCTAATGTTGAAAACGACTTTACACCCGCTTCTAATTGTTTGGCTTCTTCATGCAACAACCCGTCGTTCATGTGTTGTACATGCCGTCGCAGTTTGTATGCTGGTGAACAGATAATCGCAGCAATATGCTCTTCTTCGACGAACGCACGCCTGCTCAGCACTCTTATTAAATGAGAAAGTTTGAAAGTGAATGGTACCACGGTCATGGATTTCTTAAACGGAGTCTATTTGCTCTCAGAAACACAAAGCTGCAGGGTTGTAAACGTTCTAGGAGCTTTCATCTGTATCCTCCTGCGAGTGAGTCTGGAGTATCTTACCAAACATGCCTCGATGCGAAGATGCGAAAAACCGAGCCGTATTTTTCTACGACCTTCATCATCACTGTGGATGAAATGCTCAAATTATTGAAAACACGGGGACAGGAATAGTAGATATTCTCAAGGCAAAGAATGCCCATAAACCCCCTCGAGTGCTCTTAGAGCATTTGGGTTTCGTTGATCGTGGGCGTGTGGCCAGAAATGTCAATGTCGCAAGACGTACATGATACACAAGGCATGATCCACCAAAGTACTGGTCCAGTTACCTCGACGTGTTCAACTGCGTCTATGGTAAGTTCGCGATGTTGTTGGCTCAAACACTGTCGTGGATCGATTCAGATCAGAAAGTAATAGAAGATTGCGTGTGGAACCAAGTGATATTGAAGTGTCCAAGAATAAACCTGTCTCTATGACTGAAATAAAGTGGGACAGAAAAGCTCTATGAGATGTCTTCAATTTCCATAGCCTGTTGCGGGCTATCCTGAACTTCATGAGGAATTTCTAGGACGGTCACTTCTGAGGGACTGTCATGCCAAGGCATCGCAATGACTCTACTGGGATTGTGCAACGAATCGCATAGCTTCTTGTGCGGGTCTCCCGTCCAAGGCACTAAGGCTAATTTCCTTTTCACGCCCTCTGCTCGATTTCGTGCTACAATCATCCATTCGTCAGTCTTCGGATTTCGTATGGCGTAATTCCCATCCGGTAAAACCGCGTTAACACGTGAAATGAAGTTGCGGTTTGTTCGAACAGGGGGGCGATAGACAACGAGCCTATTCTCATTACTTGGTTCTGAGTCACAGTCTTCCACAATCAGGTCATCCATGGAATTATCGACAACAACATTCGTATTGAACTGGGGCCCAATGTCGTCGTCCTCCATTGCTACAGAGTTTGACGACGAATCTGAGGATTCTGGGTTGGTAACGATAGGGATCTGACTGAATCGGTTCTGTTGGGAGACAGGAATGGGCTCAGAAGGCAAGGACCTGGCAAAATCAGACCCAAAATCAACACCAATTGGGGCATGCCCGAACCTTGGAACATCATTACTCGGATTGAAATTGTTTGAGTAGAATGCAGAAGGGGGGAGGGAAACCCCAAAAGCATTCTTCGACGACTGAGGTGCGGAAGGGATTCTAGAAATTCTCAGGTCTTGAAGCTGGTCTGCGAGTGCTCCATTGAGGTAACGCTTTGAATCGGGGGTGTCCGGGTATTGCAGGTGACGCTTACGGGACATGGTTGGAGGTTGGCGTTCATGCAACGACGGAGGGAGCGTGTGCGACGCAGACGGATAGAGTTCCATGTATTTCGAACAACGCGAAAGTCCTCAAATCTCTCTAGTAATTAGAAACTGTTGACCATCACAGATAACAAGCAACGATATGTAATTACTTCAAACAAGACTGAGGAAACCCTTATATTGCACCCCGGTGGCAAAAACACATATTATGCGCGGCGAGAGGCAACGGTGATTCGCGATCTTATAGATTGTAAGGTCCGAAGCAATAGTGACGGGATACAGCTGGAAAATTCTAGTCCTCATCCAGCGGTGTAACCGAGGTGCTTTGGGTGACGTTGGCGACAAATTGTCCGTCAATGCAACTAAGTGGGCCGCATGTGCTTCTCATACACTCTTTCCGATCATCAAGCGCACAAAAGAACATTCGTGATTGAAACACCAACGGTTAATCAGCAGTGTCGGGCGCGTTATCCAACCCCGAATGAGCGAAGTTTCTAGAGCCACAAGAACACGTGACGGCGCCGTTTCGGCAAAAAACGCCCTTGTCCATATGCTTTTTTAAAAATCTTCATCAGATGTCCAATATGTTCTTAAAAAAAAGGTGGCAGAAAACTTTAAAAAAACCCATTGCAAAGAGGCTCTTTGACAAGAATACACATGTTGTATACAGATTCTCTCGCCTCACACGCCTCTCGTCAACCCTCTCCATCGCGGAGTGCTTCGATGCTCGCAAGCTAAAGGGAATACAGGGTTGGACTGCTGCGCATAAAGCACATGATTACTTCGGCAATCCCCTCTTTCTCTCGAAAATATGTCCACATTAAGGCAGTTCCTCCAAAGATCGGCAGCCCTGAAACTCTATCGTGATATCTTGCGAACTGCTCGTCTTGCTCCGCCTGACGTTAGGCGAGCCATTCAACAAGAAGCAAGACGACAATTCGACCACGACATCAAACTAAACCCATACCCAGAATCATCCCAAGTCGATTTCTTGGTTTCTAAAGGACAAGAGAAGCTCAGCGAATTGCGAAAAATGCTGTCCTTGGTTCGCTAGCGTTATTGCTCATGCCCAATTGTGATCCTTTCGTTGGGAACAATCGGTATTTTACCCCTGTGAGCAATCAGTTATCATATGAATCGTTCCGTCCGCTCCACTACTAAACAACCAGGGCAACTGAGGATGCCACGCGATATCAAGAACACCTAGCGAGTCCACCACTTTTGAACAACGTTCGAGTCGCTTCAAAGGCACAATTAAAGCATTTTTCGATAGATCATCGTAAACAGTATCGTGGAAAACGTGACTTGACCCGTCATCAGCTCCATCCGCAAACAAGGGCAAACGCGGGTGGTACCTTGCGATACGAACGGCTTTCTCATGATTTCGGATCGTTTTGTACGGGCGAGCGGACAAATCCAGATCAAACCAACAAACTCGTTTGTCATACGAGGTAACCAAAATATGGTCACCACTCGGGTGGACGTCGATCGAAGAAATCCACGAGACACCGGGGCGCAACGTCTTCACGAGTTGCTGTACAGCCAGATTATACACTCTCACATGGTGCATAGTTGCTACCACGAAAAACGGCCTGGTAGGATGGAATTTCACGGCTTGAACCAACGCGGAGCGCTTTTTGAAAGGAGATTGGGATGAGCGATGACTGAGACGATGAATGTTCACATTTCCACCAGATCCATCTCTACCGACACAGGCCAGATAATCTCCCCTTCTATGCCATGTCATATGCTTCAACGGTTTACTGTGCTTGATAATGATCATCTGGGATTTGTCTTCGAGCTCAGAGATGTGTTCACGTCCGCCTTCTGCGGGTGCCCGCGAGGCCGGATTGTCCTCATCATCAATGCTGTTTTCGAGATTGCGCTCACTCCAACGAATTCCAATTTCTTCCATTTTCTCGAGAACCTTGTCATCCGGTTTAGCTTTCACGTCTTGTAGTATCGGAAGCGAATCGTCGTCCGACAGGCCCATCGCCGACGCAGCTGAGACCACTACGAGTGAGTATCCGATCGAGGCTGCGAACACGTAGGCCTCTTCTCGTGGGCACCACTCAACGACACTAACTGGCGGAACTGAACCTTCAATCTTGTCCACATAGGCACCTAGATCCCATGTGCAATGCTGATAACCAGTCTCGATTTCCCAAAGCCTCACTAAACCGTCGTCAGAACCAGATAATAACCACTGTCCCCGTGGATGAACACTAATTGATCGCGCACGAGACGGTAGAGGGCCAAAACTGTTAACAATGTCTGTGGGAAATGGTCTCAACTCGCGAGGGCTTGGCAGTTTCGGTACAAGATCCTCAGGATCTATTTTGCTTTGGTCTTTCCTGACGCGCACCGCAAGGTAGAGGTCTAAACATCGTTCAAAACGTTCTTTGATAAAGTTCTCGTACAGCGGAACGTAGCGTAATGCAGAGTGTTTGGCTGGCAAGTACGAAGTAGTCCGTTCTTCCGGGTCAAGTCTTTTCCATTTTCTTGCCTCCTTCTCATCTGGCAAATACTCCTCAGGTGGATTGTAGCTCTCTGCGTGATTTGGTAGCGGGGGTTTAGGTGCTGGAACTCTCATTATATCCCTCGCTCTTTCGGACTTTGTCATTTCCTCTCGCGTCTTTGGCTCATAGTTCTCCCAGACATCGTATTGATATATATTATCTTCTTCGTCGGCGTCCTTGGCCAGTTCACTAGGACGACGAATTTTCCCTGCACGCATAGCACGAACCAATTTGATGACCAATCTGGCCTCGTGCCTCGAGGGGAGAAAGCGCCTCTTCGGCTCTGGGGCAGATGTAAGGGGATGCTTCATAATTTCTCCCGACCAGTGCACAATCTCTTCTTCTTCATCATGCTTCCCAGATGGATAGCGGCCAACACGCATGCGAGATATTTCTTTTAATTCCTGATGCGTTAATTCTACAACCTGGTCATTCTTTTCATCATATATTTTACGCCACGCAGATGGATCAGCGGCTAGGTCAAGAGCAGTCGGTCTATTCTTCGGAACGATCTTCTCACCGGACTTATCGTATCCAATATGATCATACCCTTCATACCACCGCATGGGTATATCTCCCACCGGGTTTCTGTCCCAGTCAGATGAAGAGTCTGACTCCTCACCTGGCTTCAAATCATCTGCAGACCTGTTGGAGTCTTCTTCTTGAAGATGCTCGACATCTCCCTCAAAGAGGTTTACTTTTGTGGAAGGGCTGAATCCAATATCAAGTCCGTCGTCATCCGAAACAATCGGACTGTCCGGTGGGGTGAGAGATGCTTTTCTCAGCCGCTTTGTAGGCATGTTGCATTGATGTCCTTTGGAGTTTCCACTCGATGTTGAGCATCAAAACGCTTTAAACCCCCCTCAAGCGACTTCGAAGGGAAAATTTGCTCGATGGATGCCAAAAGGAAGAAGGAAGACACGCCGGCGTCTTCACCGCAAATTATCATTTCTGATTGGTCGCTTTCATGAAGTGACATAAACGCCATAATTTTTAAAAAAATCGCGGAGGTGCTCTTCGAATCACATTTCGACCTTCGCCTTTTTGTAGATGGAGAAGCACGACACATAGAGCTTTGTCTTTGCAGGTTCTCTCATCCCCTTTCATCGAATAGCTTCACCTTTGGCTACCCATCCACCTGTGTTTATTTTGATGTCAATAAATTACTGGGTGCCGAAGAGGACCCCGGGTTTTTCATTCTCGCGGGGGTTTATTGAAGGGGTGAAATCGAAGTCCAACGTCAGTCGAGAATCTTACTTCAAAGCGTACCGTCATGGAAGTTGAGGCCGACAAGCCAGAAATACAAGGGTCCTCCGAAGAACCCATTACTCTTCTCAACGCTGTTCGCACAGCGTTTGCGAAAGATTCAGATCCGGAAATGTTCCTTGCCAGAGCCACAGACCAGATTAAGGAAATGGAGACCGCAATAGTGGAGACCTGCGCCAAGAACCGCATCCGCACTGACGAAAATCTGTATTCTCTGCTAGAATCTCGTGACGCAATAGCTGAGCAATCCACAGAGCTCAAGAATGTTAGGCAGTCCGCTGCAGACATAATTGTTGCAGTGCACGAAGCGCAGCGAGAACTTGTTGAAAAGATCCAAGTACGAAAGAACCTCGATTCTGCCATGGCTATAGCTTCGCAAACAAGGAGAATAGTGAGGATGTTTGCAAGAACAGAAGATATCGTCGATTCTCAGCGGCTTTACACAGCATTTTGTATGCTCAGAATGCTTGAAGATGATATCAGATCGATACAGAAAGGAACTATCATCGAGGAGCTTATTCCCGACACTCAGAAATTAAGAACGAAGATCATGATGCAAGCACGCAAAGCGACGCATAACTGGCTTAATTTGGTGCGCAAGTTCGAACACCCGTTGGGCGAGTATGCTATGTATCATGCCGGTGCACAGACAATTGCATATCATAGCTTTCTCGAGTCATGTCGGGTTTCCCCTGACAGGCATATTCTCCCCAACTTGCCACCACTTTCAGGAGCGAGAACTCTGGGAAAGCCTTGGATACCGCTTCTAGCTCCTAAGTATGCTGCCCCTGTTCCTTTGTCGCAGAAGAGGTCCCGGAGCGCGAGTCTCAGGGGGGCGAATATGATTCGAATGCCGGTACTTTCGGCGTCAACAGGAGGTTCACTCCCCACCGAAAGCAGCAAGTCCAAGCGCAGAAGCATGAAGAATTTGATGCCAGAATATAAAGGAGAGGTGCCAACGCTTTTCTTGCGCCCGTTATTGCAAAGCATTCAGGTAAACCAAGGGATGGATTTGCTCACAGACATGCAAAGCGAGTATCGACGAGAACGCTTGGAACACTTGCACGGTATTTTCGAACAGACCACGAGTCAAGAGGACCCATTTGCAATTGCAACAGATGCTTTTCCCATTATCGAAAACCTGAAGACCGCCATGATCGAGGAAACCGTGTGTAAAGTGTGTGGATTCTTTATTGTTGAGAGAGCTATCGAAAAATACGCCGAAGCAACCCTTGTTCCGCGCGCTGTTGTGGATGAAGAATGGTGGCCATGGGCCTACACTCACATAAATATTCTACTTGGCAAGATGGACAGGAGTTCAGAGGACGCCTCTCCAGAGAAGAATTGTGTACGAAGCATACGCGACAACGTGATTCGGTTTGCGAGGGTTAATGGATTGTCAGAGTAATCGTTTAGCCCAAGATGCAAAAAGATTCTGTATGCTGACGCATTTTGAGAAAGGCAGCGTATTGGATTTGGGGATGATGCGCAAGTTGGTTTGCAAAAGAAACGGTCAGTGCAAGACCATTACTGGTGCTACAGGCGATGCGTTCTAGCGCTGTTGACACAGTAGGTCGAATTATGAACAGAAGTGTGATGTTTACATCTGAATATGACAACTCGAGAATCACACCAGCTTCCGCGAAGGGAGTGTGTGATGACGGCTGCAATGCTTGGTGGCGATCAACCTCCAATTGAGCATTGTGAAAGTTACAGACGAGCAGATAAGTTGAAGTTAATCTGTAGAATAATCACCAGGGAATATTCTTGGAGAAGTGTGCGCGCGGTCCAAGCATTGCGTCTTCAACCATTTCAATGGCTCGGGCTGCCGACGGTCGTCTGGCGGGCACATGCGAGAGAAGCATGTTGAGAAGTGCAAGGCTTTGCTTGGAAACGGCAGCAAGCTTTCGGGAGGTGAGCAGTTGGCGGGTTTCCAGGTTACGGATTTCGCGCATGAGCGCTTGTTGATTCCTTGACTTGTACGGCAGGCTCTTGGTGAGCAAGGCATAGAACAGAATGCCGCAGGACCACATGTCGCTCTGCTCCGGCACATATGTGTGATTGCTGGCGATCTCCGGGGCTGCGTACTGCGGCGTTCCGCAGTAGTGCTGCGACGACGATGGGCCGTTGGGTGAGCGCAAGTGGCAGAGGCCGAAATCGGCGAGCTTGATGTGGCCGTCCTCGGCGATGAGGATATTTTCCGGCTTAATGTCCCTGTGGCTGATGCCGTTACTGTGCAGGTAGTGCAGAGCCCTGAGAAGCTGGTGCATGAACTTGAGCGCCTTGCGCTCCGGGAGACCGCCGGAGGACTTGTCTAGGTACGTGTAGAGATCGCCTCCCGGGCAGTATTCGGTGATGATATACACGGCGTCCTGGTCCTCAAATGCATGGCGGAAGGAGAGAATGAAAGGGTGGTTGAGGTTGCGAAGCACTTTGACCTCTCGCATGAGGGCGACTTTCTCGTCGTGACTGCGCACGATGCGCTTCTTGACTAGCTTGACGGCGACGGTGGATCCGTCGCGGCTGTCGACGGCGCAGTAGACAGTGCCCATGCGGCCGCGGCCGAGGGAGCTTGTGACATGATAGCGATCTCGAATCGGGGATCGTTGCTTCTTGGATGACGGGCTTGAGCGGGCGGGCGAGTGAGAGGGTTGGGCTCGGGCGGGAGAGGTTGGGGCGGAAGCCATGGGGGAGCGGCGGGGGGGGGCGGCGGAGGGGCGAAACGGGAGGGAGTGAGGGCGTGCGTGCTGGAAGTAGGTGTGGTGGGGTGGGGCGGGGTGACGGGGATGGGCCGAGCGGCAGGGGGGGTCGGGGCAGGGGGGGGGGCCGGCGTCGTCATTGAAATGTGGTGGCGCTGGGCGGCGGTAAGCGGGCATCTGGGGGAAGGGCGCTGGAGCGGACGGAGGGCTGCAACGCACGGCGACGGGGGATGACGGGGGGCGGCGCGCGGGCGGCGGCAGCGGGCGCGATGCGACGGCTGTTAAGTAGTGACGGCAGGCGGCGCGGGGCGGCGGGCGCGGCGGGGCGCCGTGACTGCGCTGCGCTGCGGCAGCGGCGGATGCGGTGGCGCGCGCGGCGGGCGCGTGGGGCGTGGCGCGCAGCGAGCGCGGCACGCGACGTGATGAGGACCGGCCGCCGCCCAATGGGCAGCCGCGCGCGTGCGCGGCGCAGCGAGCGGCGGCGCGGCACTGCTTTGGGCCACGTGCGGCAGCGTGTGCGCGGCGGCGCGGCGCGCCGATTCGACGCCGTGGCTGGCGTGCCCCTTGCGAGCGCACTGGCGCGCGGCGCGCGGCGCGCGGCGGCGATGACGCGCGCGTGGTGGGGCGCTGCTGGGGCGACCGCCGCCGCGAGGGCCGCGCCGCCGGCCCCGCGCGGCGGTCGCCGGCTTAGTCGCCAGCGCTTGGGCGCGTGGCTCATTTGCTGCGCGCGCGAGCTCGCAGCCTCGAGAACGCCGCTCGCAGCCTCCGCCGCGCTCGCAAGAGCGCCGTCCGCTGGCTGCTGACAATGCGCGCCGCCGCATTGGCAAACGTCGCCTCTGCGCCCTTCCGCGCGTGCACCTCGCCACGCTGACAGCAGCGCCAAGCGCCGCCGAGCGCTGTTGCGCCTGCCACCGTTCGCCGGCGTGTGATGGAGCTATCGCAGCCGGCGCCGGGGCGCTGGCACGCCAAAGCACCATGTATGTTCACCGTGCGCGTGCGCGGCGTCTCCGCGCTCTAGCCGACGCCCACGCCCCACGCGCTGCTGCGCATTAGAGTGACGCGCGCCCTACCGTTATTCCCTCTCGTGCCGAATGCGGCGCACACGAGTGTTTCTTCGCGCACCCTGCTGCCAATCAACGACGGATGAGCTTCTGTCGCTCCAGCTGAGACGCACGCTCGCTTCGCGCCATCTCGCCTCTTAGAATCGCGCCAGCGCAGCACTTGCGCCATGCCTGACATATATCTGCCCATCTCCCGATCACGTTCGTCGCGCGGCCACAATCACTGCGCGCTTTGGCCCCACGCTTGACCATGCGTTTCTCCGCCCGCCAGTGACCAACGATTGCGTGCCGCACGTGCAGTGCAACCCGCGCCGGAGAGCCTCTCCTATCAAAGTGTGTGCCTACGCACAAGCCCCTGTCGCACTTTTCCACTGCACACCCAAGCTGTCCCCGCGCTCATGACGCGCAGCGCGCGCACGCGTGTGCGCCACTGGCTGACCGAGAGAACAAACGTTTTGCTCCGCGTGTTCCACTCTCGCGCGCTTGCGTCAACGTTTCGCCCGCCAAGTGATCCAGCCCGTTTCAGCCGCCGTGGCGACGTTGCTGCCTTGCCGCCGCCGTGAACGCGCGTCGCTCGCACGCCCACGCGCACGGCGGCGAGCCAACTGTTCGGCGCGCTCGTCTTTGCGCGCGCTCGTCTGTGCGCGCTGCCGCCCGCAGCTTGAGCACTGTTTCAGACATGGCCGCCCCTTTGCACTCATCAGCTCTGCACGCTACCGCAAAATGGGCGCACAACCGCCGGTGGTGCGGGAAACGTGGGCGTGCGTGCGCGAACACGCACAAAGCTGGACGGCTTGGGAGGTGCTGCAACGCCGCCGGCGCGGCTGTGCACTTTGCGTGCATGCTCTTGCCGGTTCACTGTCCTACCCTGAAACCGTAGCAAGCCAACTTCGCTATCAACCACTGCTTTCAGCCGAGTAGGGTGCATGTCCGCCCTCGCGGCATGCAACGCTTCGTGCGCAGAGATGCGCCATTGGCGTCGCACCGGATCGGCTTGGCGCACTTTGCGCGCCCACACAGTTTTTCCACAACGTCCGTCGCTTCGGCATGCATGTTCATCACTTGTCTCGTTCATAATGTACCGTGATGCGGTGTACACGTGTTGCTTTTAAATTGTACGCAAACGTGCAACATAGACCAAAGCTGTCAGGCGCCCTCATTACATGACGTGCCCGCTTTGAATTGAGTGCCGGTTGCAACCCAATTTGACTGCCGACGGACAGTGTGCATATCTGTGCCGCTTTATCCTTCGTGTTCTCAACTCGTTCCATCCACACTCCACCTCAGCGGCTCTCGGCAATGACCGGAGAAGCCATGCAGCTGTCGCCATCCGCATCAAGCAATGACTTAAATCAAAAGCAGCAGCAGCGTCTTGCAACGCAACGTCAAGACCCTCGGCGCTTATGGTTTTTGTTCTTGACGCTGGCAAGGCCGTACTGGAAGTATGGCGCCGGTGCCAAGTTCAACATTTGTTGGGTTGTGTTCCTTGGCCTCGTGCGAAGTAGCCTTTCAGTCGTGTTCTCTTACATCTCCCGAGATTTTTGGACTGCCCTGCAAAAGAAGGACGTGCCCATGTTTTGGCGTCAAATAACGCTGTTTACCATTGTTCTCCTATCCGCGTTGCCCATCCTGGTGTGGTATACGTATGCCAAAGATCGATTAGCCTTGCGGTGGCGAAAGTGGTACACGGAAAAGGTCTTGGGCGATTATTTTGCAAATAGAAATTACTACGAGATTGACCAAAGTGGAACAGTCGATAATCCTGACCAGCGAATTGCTGACGATATCGAGTCCTTCACATCCACTTCACTCTCTCTTTTCATGACTATTTTGCTTTCAATTGTTGACCTTGTCAACTTTTCGATCATATTGCTCACCATTTACCCGAAACTCTTTATTGTTTTGTTTTCCTACTCAACGATGGGTACAATTATTGCAGTTCTACTAGGGAAGCGACTCATCAATCTCAACTTCATGCAGCTTCAGAAGGAAGCCGATTTCCGCTACTCTTTGATTCGAGTCCGAGAAAACGCTGAAAGCATCGCTTTCTATCGAGGGGAAGAACGGGAGAAGTATGAGATCACCAGAAGATTTGGAGCTGCCTTTCTGAACCGCATCGACCTTATTGTGTGGTCGCGTAATCTTTCCTTTTTCACCACAACTTACTCCTATGTCATTCAGATTCTCCCCCTTATGATCATTGCACCACTGTATTTTAAGGGCACCATCGAGCTTGGTGTAGTCTCTCAATCCCAGCAAGCATTTGGCCATATCCTTGATGATCTTTCTCTTATTGTGAATGAATTTGACAGACTGAGTGCGTTTTCTGCCGGTATTGATCGTCTTGGTGAGCTTGAAGAGTTCATTTACACTCGCTTCGGGAAAAATGATGATGATACTTTGCCTGAAACAAGAAAAAGTCCTGGAGAAGAAAGTCAACCATCCGCCTGGTACGATGATGGCGACGAAGATAAAATTTTCGCAAAGTTGTACGGCCGAGAGGATGCCATAGCGAGATTCCGAAGACTGCAATTCGAAAAGTTGCGAAGAGAAGGGGCGCATGAAGTGGACGAGCTTCTAAACTTGGAGGGGGGGTCTATGAGAGCCAGTATCACTACTACAATCACCCCGAACGGTGAGTCAAAAGTGGTTGTCGAAAATTTAACGTTGAAGACTCCGGACAAGCTGCACCGCGTTCTCTTTGAGAACATATCTTTTTCGTTAGAAAGCGGAGATAGAATGCTCATCGTTGGTCCGTCTGGCATTGGAAAAAGTAGCGCTTTGCGTGCCCTCGCCGGACTGTGGAACTGTGGTGGAGGCACAGTGATGCGACCCAAACTCGAGGATATATTTTTCTTGCCACAAAGGCCGTATTGTACTCTTGGGTCTCTTAGAGAACAACTTGTGTACCCAACTCCTGTTTCAGAATCAAACGCAACCCCGGACGACCTCCATGCGGCTCTGAAGGTTGTCAACTTGGAATCATTGCCTTCCCGAGTTGGGGGTCTTGATGAGGTCAGAGACTGGTCTGGAATTTTGTCTTTGGGGGAGCAGCAGCGGCTTGCTTTTGCTCGTCTAATCGTCGGCAGGCCTAAAATAGCTATTTTAGACGAATGCTCCAGTGCCTTAGATGCGGCTTCGGAGGACCGGCTATATTCTCATCTTCAGACTTTAAGGATCGGCTACATCTCAGTTGGACATAGGCCCAGTTTATTCAAATATCACAACCTCTTACTTCGCCTCGGGTCTAATGACCAAACTTTAAGTCGAATTGACGAAACTCCATAATGTACTCCGGCAATCTGATCACCCCGGGCTGTATTAAATAGTTTCGAATAGGCTTCCTATCCCAAAGGCAATCGCACATGTCTCTACTTCCGAGCTATCTGTAGTATTGATAACTTTTGAAAGCAATATAAAACGAGAGCGTGCAAGCAATGGCTTGTGTCATGCTCACTAAACCCATGGATAATTGTCCCCCACATACGGATGATATTTGGGATGTGATTCACCTGAATTATCTGGGGCGATCATGCTACTGAGACCGGGTGGAATCCTCTACGGTTGCCGTTTGCTGGACTTGCTTGTTTTGATGCATCCTGCGGCGACCATTAGATTTTCTTGAATTCCACTGCGCAGACGCAAGAACGGTCGGTAATATCATCCAGCTACCTTTTGGATCCTGGTTCCTTTCATCACGAATATTGTCCGGTTCCTGTGGAGGCTGCGGAACAATTGAAAGAAGTTCTTCACGGGTAATGGTTTCCCCGTTGGCAACCATTCGTCGCGGCATGTAAGCCTCCAAAGGAAGCCGAATTTCATTGGGAACTATAAAATCCTCGTTGATGAGATCAAATTCAGGAGGGAGATCCTTCATTGTTCGTATTCCACCCTCCTTATCATCTATTCTGATTGCGAAACGAGCGTTTCGAAGCGCATCCTGTTCCATTCGATCGTGTTCGGGGGACCTTGTTGTTCGCTTGCGTAATTTTCTCTTTAGAAACACATGCAGGGCTTTCTGTTGCGCGGCTTGTTTCGATACGGCGCGCAGCTGCCAAGCATGAAACCATTCAACCATGTCCCGTCTGCTAGGTTGCGAATCACATGATGCGACTGCTTTACGCAAGTCAGCATACGGACTGTCAATGACTGGAATCTCCGGTTCTGATGCAGACGAGTCCATGGACATGGTGCTCTCGCCAGTTGGCATGTCTATTTGAGTCTCGTCCTTGACGCGAGCCAAACCCATCCTTTGCGACCGGCCGTCCATGCCTTCGCCTTCCCATCTTTGCGGGCGTCGCCTGATTCGTTTTCCGATTCGCGCTCCTTTGAAGGGCAATGCCGGACTGTGGCGGGAGCCCTCAGAGCGTGATGGTTCGATGGAAGGTGTTCGTCGTCGACGGCCATCGTATTTTGCGGAATCTGTGTCCCTTGAGCGAGCCCTTGGATAGCGCTGCATTTGTGAGTCAAAAGACCTCTCCGACGCGCTTCGCCTATGCCTTCGGTCTGGCTCGGAGGAGGACAAGTAGTGGTACGTCGGGTGGGACCGTTCCCTGTCGCTCCCTTCGCCGTGGTGTGCGTGGTGGGCGCGTTGCGCATTGTCATGCACAGGGACCTTATCTTCGCTGGAGGTGGTGGACATGGTGTTCGAAATTTTTGGGTATGTTCCGCCAAAGGATGATGGTTGGTGTGACCAGTGGCGCGTCAACACCGGGCCGCCGTTTCAGAATTTGAGCGGCTGAAGCCCACAGCTCAGTGTCGGCTAGATTACACGCCCGATTTTCAACACTTGGGAGCCCTGTTCGGAACAGGGGGGAAGCCAACCTTGCACCAGTCGAGAATTAACAAATCCCAACACAACATGAACTGTAGCTTCCAGTGGTAGGCAAACCGTGCCTAGTCTGTATTCAAAGTTTTTGGTCACCGAAGGGTCGTATAAAGCCCTGCCTTGCTTTCTAAGCAGAGATGGCGCTGTTCTGTCTCACTGGCTATACCGCAGAGGGCAGGAATGGAATTCCTATGCTCTGCAGAAAGTCGCAAAGCCGTCAAGACACGTCCAAGTGCAACTTTGCGGAGGTAGTCCCCACAGCTGCTTCGCCTTGATGGTTTCACTCCGTCTCTTTCTTCACCGCTCGAGACTGGTGTGGATCCATTTCCTTCTACAATTTCGAAAACATGCAATTATTATTTGTGCGAAGAAAAAGTTTTCCTAAAACTTGTCAGCTTTTCACTGTCAATTCTGCAATGCCCAATCTGCTGTGGCCCGAATATTCAACGGGGGGGAAAAAAGCATTCTTGTGAATACCTTGGTGGATATGACTAAAGCATTAACGACAGAAGCTTAAAATTTTTCCCATGCAAAAACAGGTTGCAACAACGTTGACGGCTCAGGACCTTTTTTGTAACCGCGTCTCGCCCTGTCTGGGCCGTTTTATTCACATGAATGTGTCCTTTCAAACAAAAACTTACAAACAACGAAAATTTTAGTTTCCTGCAGAAAAAACATCAGAGTTTCTCCAACTTTGTATCATTGTGCAGATATTTCTAAAACAATGTAGGTAGCACTCTATTGCTCTATCACCTGTAACACACTCAGGGTAGAATAGAATACAAGCAGCCAGTATCTAAACAAAATGCGTTTTTTCAGCACAGCGCCTGCGTTTCTCGGTATTTAGTGAGCACTTGTGTACTTGTGTATAAACACGATGTTTAAGTTCAACTTCAAAATGCAGGCAATGGCTGCGCTCACTCCAAAACAGGCAGAGAAATCTCTTGATTTGCTCGGAGCTGATTCCTTACGCCGTCAAGAGGAACTTATGTAAAGGCATACGTGTACTGTACTTTTCGACAGATTGGCTCCGATGAAGAATCAACGCACCTGCACTATATGTGAGGTCTTGAGCTGGAAGTTCACCGTTCTGCCCAAAATATAGTTATCTGCATTTTTTGCGTTTTTACGTGTTTATTTTGCTGGCAAGTAAGTGATTTTTATTGCACTGTAGTTTTCATTCAGTTTATATTAATCCTTATTGCACAAGGGCTCATAAAAATTGTAGCTACCGAGTAGTTGTCTGAAAGATCTATTGGACCGCTGACCTGTTATGAGCTCAAAACAATCAACTTGTGGTTTAATTTTAGTCATTTTGATCTGGATTCGTCGTCTTTTTGTAGTCTATAAGGAGTCTCATATAAATCGCAGGGATGATCCCAACGGCTAGTCAGCAATCCCTTTCCTTCGTTAATCAGTGCCACGGTAACCAAAGTCACATACAAGCTTAACGTGCTTGTTATGCCAAGCCGCTTGACAACGCTCAATGAAGGGCGGAGCGGCCCATAACGCGCATCACGCCCCTCATAACGCTAAAGAATGCCACAGAGCGACTTGGGCTTACACGTTCTCTGCAAGCGTCCTCTGTCTGACAGTCAGCTCGCGCGCCAAAAAGTAAAGGCAACGCCCGTCCGGAGAACGCAAGAAAGGGGGCGACGAGGAAGAGGTGCCAAGCTCCCTTTCCAGGGAGCCGATTCGGTTTCCCCGCGACGAACGGCGAAGCGCCGCAGCTGTGCAACCCCAATGGTGTTGTACATTTATTCATTTATTCAAAAAAACGCTTGGTGCGCCCCTGCGCAGCATTGGGGCTTCAGCTTTAGTCCACGGAACGCATTGCTTACAACCGTTCGTCATCGCCGAGCGACACGACCACTGACAGAGGATGCACAGCGTTCATTGTGACGCCCACACGAATTCGCATTACACTTCTGCGCGCATCGTCTTTGACGCGCTTTCATCGACATGGCTTTTGCTGTCGGTCAAAACTCACGATCAATGCACAAGCGACCCAAGAGGCGAAGAATGCAACGCAAGAGGCACTTTGTCGGTCAACCCAGCTGACTGGAGTGCTTCTGCTGCTCACGCCCTCAAAAAAAGCGTCCATTGCTTTCTTAATCCGTTATTGACGATGCAAAACAAACAGACAGTAACTCGGCAGTGATTCTGTCGGGTGCACAACGGTCGACAATTCCGTCGCAGCGCAACATCACTCGGGAGCTTCGGGCTCGGCCGGGGAAACCAAGGAAGTCAGGGTCTTCGGGTGGATTTTGTGCACGTTTGCGAGGTGACGATTCAGTGTGCTTCGCCTCCCAAAGCACCCGCCGCACACCTCACACGCCAGCTGTGCAGACGTCCCCTCGTGCGCCGAGCTCACATGGGCTTCCAGATGGTCATCCGTCTTGAACCTTCGGGGGCAGTGGTGGCACACATACGGGCGCCCCTGGTGAACAGCCTTCTCATGACGCACCAAGTTCAGCCTCGTTTGGAAGCGCTTCCCGCAAGAAGGAACCTGGCATGCGTACGCACGAATGTTATCATGTTTGTTTGCAATGTGTCGATTTAAATTGCCCTTCTTGCCACGAATGGCAACGCCGCAAATCTCACAGGTCCAAATGGTTGTCGCAGGCCGGCCTGCTGTCACGTCCGTTTCGGGTGCGGGTGCGCCGGCGCCGCGGTGCGACTCGTCCGTGTTGGCGCCGGTCAGCGCGAAACCCAAATCGCTCCCAGACGTCGAATTTGCGCTGGATGCGGCGGCCTTGCTCACGTACGGCGGCGACTGGCAGAAGGGCTGCTCGGAGCCGCTTGACTGCGACGAATCTTCGCTCACGCGAGCAACACTGCAAGAACGACGCCTTTTCAGCGTGACGGGGCCGATGTTGTGGACGGGCGGCGCAGCGACCTGAAAATTTGAGCTTTTGTCGCACCGTTCCGGCCGCTCGGCGGCGGTGACCAACGACTCGTTCTCCATCCCATGCGGCGAGGCAGGCCGCGGGCGCGGATGGCCCGCGGGTGCGTGGCGCACATCATCGAAGGGCGGCCCCAGGTGCGAAACGCCACCCGCATCGGCAACGTGGTGCACGGCCGCGCTCGCCCCGCCACCGGCAGCCGCAGCCGCAGCCGCAGCCGCGCTGCAGCTCGACGCCGCGCCGCGCGCGCCGTGCGCGGCGCGCTCGACGCGAACCACGGCGAGCGCTCTTGAGGCGGGCGCATCGCGCACGCCGTGCGGCGGCGCTGGGTGACGCAGCGCCTGCGCCGGCTCGCGCTCGTCGCGAAGCTTGCGCCTCTTCCCGTCCGCGCTGCACTCCGACAGCGGCTCCGTGAGGTCAATGTGCTGCGTGGCGCCGTGCGCGCGCGCGCGCGCGCACTCGGGCGGCGGGGCGTCGCGCTCGGCGCGCGAAAGCTGCAGCAGAAAGCGGTCGGTGCACGGCCCGGAGTAGTGGATGCCTATTTGGGCGCACAGCCGGTGGATGCGGCCGCGCACGTTGATGCCAGAGGTGGAAAGAAAGGTGTAGCAGGCCTCGCGGCCAAACAGCTGCACGCGCCGTCCGTGGCGGCCACCGACGCGCTTTTCCAGCATGGAGTGCATGATGCCGAGCCTTCGCGATTGGGCAACCACATTCTGGAACGCGGTCCACAGCGCGATGGTGTGGGGCTCGGCAACGGAGGCACGTTCGCCCTGGTCACAATGTCGCGGCAGAGCGGACAGCGAATTGGACGGGTGTGCACACGTTGATTGCTCATGGGGCGGCATGTGCTGTTGTATGGTGAAGGTGTGTGGGTGCGACGGTTTGCGACGTTTGGACACGGGGCGCAGGTGGGTGTGGTACACTGGGTCGTCTGGCTCGCAAATGGTCAAGGCGTAGCAATCGTCTTGCGGGTCGAAAAAGTGCGCATAGCGTGGATGGGGATCGGCAGCGTGCGAGGCGGACGGGGAGTAGTCGGCCATGATGGCGGCGGTGGCTGCCAAACGCTGCGCACTGCAGCGCTTGAAGACGCGGAACTCGGCGTTGTCGAAAAAGGGGGTGAGGCCGTCGGGGCGCGAACCCGAGGGGTGTATGGGGCACACATTGGTGCACACGGCCAGCACGCCTGATTTGCACCAGTTCATCTCTATCTGGAAGAAGCAGTTGGCGGCGGGGTACCTGAGCATGGCGGTCCTGCGGACGATGACGGTGGGGTCGGCCAAAATGGGGTCGTTGGCGACCTGAAAGAGCATGGGGATGACGGGCTGAATGCCTTGAAAGCCGAAGTGGAAGCCGAGCAGGGTGTGGTTGTCGGTGGTGAAGACGGTGTTGAGGTCGCCGATGTCCGGGAAGTCGTGCTGCTGGGGGTTGTGCGAGCCGAAGACGTAGCCGAGCAGGAGCGGGGCGCTGAGCAAGGACTGGATGACGTGGGCGCTGTCGGGGGGCTGGTTGTGGAAGAGCCAGGAGCGGGTGCGGGGCGAGCTCATGAAGAGGTTCCAGATGAAGTGCCATTTGAACGGGCGGTAGCAGCACGGGTTGTAGTGGGTGGAAGAGAAGGGGGTGGGGGGATGCGGCGGCGCATGGGGCTGATCGGCGGGGCTCAGGCAGGTGGGGGGCGAGCGAGCGGGGGAGCGAGGGGCGGCAGGCGAGGAGGGCGCTGCCATGGAGTGGGGGTGCGGCGGCAGCAGGGGGCGCAGCGGGCGCAGCGCGGGCGCGGCGGTGAGCGGCGGGGCGGCAGCAGCGGCGGGGGGGGCGGAGCGGGAGCGACGCGACGGCGGGGCCCGAGTCATGGACGGGAGCGGGCGCGCACATGAACGGGGGCGGGGGCAGCGCGCTGCACGGGGCGAGGGGCGGCGGGGGTTGGCGCGCGCGCGCGCGGTTTTAGACGCGCTGCTACGCGCGCGGCACGGCAACACGACGCGCTAGGCGGGGGGTGGGGCACTCGCGGCGCGCGTGACTTGGGCGGGGCGCAGGCAGCACGCCGACGCGCACCGACGCGCGCCGACGCGCGCCGACGCGCGCCGACGCGCGCCGACGCGCGCCGACGCGCGCCGACGCGCGCTGACGCGCGCTGACGTGCGGCAGCGGCGCCGCGCGTGAGAGGGATGGCGCGGCGGCGGCGACGGCGGGCGCGGCTTTCGTGCGCCGCGTGCGCGTTGGTGGCTGAGCGCGGCGGCGGCGCGGCGCTGAATAAAGGCGGCAGCGGGAATAATGTGCTGAGCAGCGGGGCGCAGTGCGGTATCAAGGCGGCTGCGCGAACAATCTGCTGGGCGGCGGCGCGTCGGTCTGCCGCCACACGTCGCTGCGATGCCGAATTTTGCGCCCAATCGTGCGCGCGCATGACACTGCTGTATTGCGATAGTTGGCTCGCAGGCCGCGCGCGGCGCGTGAATGATGAGCAGCTTCGCAGAGAGCTCGGCGGCGCGGCGGCGGAAGTGCGCGCGCCGAGAGAGAGCACGCGATTCGGGTGTGTTAAGCAGTCCAGTGAGCGGCGGCGCGGCGGCGGCCAATGGGTGCGGGCGCTGCAGCGGTGGCAAAAAGGGCGCGGTGCGGAGGGGCGCTCGCGCACGGCGGTGCGGCGGACAAGATGTCTGCGTTGCCGGCAGCACGCAGCACGAGGCACAAGCGCCGCCGCTCTCGGCGCGGCGCCATGCTGCGCGCGCCGCACGCGCCCCGGCGGCGCACTGTGGTGAGCCGCTGCGCACCCGCCGCTGCAGCGTGTAGGCGCTGTCATTGGCCGCCGCCGGCGGCCGCGCCGGATCCCACATTTCTCGGCGCTACCGCTGCGGCGAAGGGAAGAACGGTGCGCCGCACGCACGCGGCGCGCGCGCATTGGCCGCGCCATGCGCCACGTGCGCGTCTCCGCTGCGCGCGCGCGCCCGCGCGCGCGCGCACAAACCCTACCTGCGCCCGACACCGCACTCGCACGCGCTTACCTAAGGCGTGCGTCCCGTGCGTTGGCACGCGCACAGCCACCAAGCTCACACGCGCACCCGCCCGCAGCGCCGCCCGCCTACAAGCGTCAGCCGCTGACGCCGCGCCCCGCTCAAGCATCGCCGCCGCATCCGCATCCGCACCCCGCATCCGCCACCATCCGCTCGCTCTCACGCATCGCCTCCGCATCCGTGCCCCAGGCGCTCGCGCATCCGTCATCCGCTCGCTGCCGCAGCATCCGCCATCCGCCCGCTGCCGCAGCATCCGTCATCCGCCCGCTCGTGCATCCGTCATCCGGTCGCGCCCGCGCCGCCCTGCGCCCGCTGTCATCCGGTCGCCGTTGCGTCCGTCATCCGGTCGCCCACGCGCCGCCCTGCGCCCGCCGTGATCCGGTCGCTGCCGCATCCGTGATCCGGTCGCTCCCGCATCCGTGATCCGGTCGCTCCCGCATCCGTGATACGGTCGCTCCCGCATCCGTGATCCGGTCGCTCCCGCAGTATCCGTGATCCGGTCGCTGCCGCAGTATCCGGGATCCGGTCGCGCACGCACCGCCCTGCGCCCGCCGTGATCCGGTCACTGTTGGATCCGTGATCCGGTCGCTGCCGCATCCGTGATCCGGTCGCTGCCGCATCCGTGATCCGGTTGCTGCCGCAGCATCCGTGATCCGGTCGCGCTGCGCGCGCCCGTTGCGCCGCGGCACTTGGCGCTCTGTTTTCCGCATTGGCTGCGTTTTTGAGCGACTCGCCGCCTCGCTTTGTCAAGCGCATCCGTCACGCCGCCGCCCCGCGCCAGCCGTGTGGCGCGCCGCCGCCTGCACCCCGCCGCGTCCGCCTCGTAACGTCTCGATTGCCGCCGCGCTCGCGCCTCGCCGCCGCCACCTCATCGCCGCCGCCCTTCGCCGCCCCCCCTCCCCCTCCCCTCCCGCCGCCGTGCCGCCTCCCAACCCGCCCACCAGCAGCCGCGCGCGGCCGGGAACTTCCCGCCCCCCCCCACTCCCGAGACATGCACTCGCCCACTCTCGCCCGTGCCCCGCGCCTGGCCCCGACCCCGTCCGCCCCCTCAATCGCCGCCTCCCCGCGCCCCCACCACCACCACCACCCCCCAGCTTCGCCCCCCTCCGCCGCCATTAAGAAGCGCAAGCCGCGCTCCGCCTCCCTCATCCTCGCCGCCAATCAGCGCTTGTGCACCGCCGGAAAGCCCGCCGCCCTCCCCGTTCCCCCGCCTGCCTCCTCCTCCCCCCCCGCAGCCCCCACCGCCCCCGCCGCCCCCGTCGCCCCCGCCGCCCCCGCAGCCCCCGCGCCCTTGTCGCCCCCGCTGCAGCTGCCTAACCGCCCCTCGCTGTACCACGTTGCCCACGCCTCCGTCGCCTCCGGCGCCAACTCCTTCCGCCCACGCGCCCCCGGCAGGCGCTCCGCCCGCTACTCGGACGCCAAGCGCAAGGGGCTGCGCCACTTTGCCATCCGCGTCAGCAACAAGGTCGAGCAGAAGCGCGTCACCACGTACAACCAGGTCGCCGATGAGCTTGTCGCCGAGGAGCGCGTGCTGCGCAGCGCCCACTCCCACTCCCACTCCCACGCCCCCGCCCCCCACGGCCTCGTCGACGAGAAGAACATTCGCCGCCGCGTCTACGACTCGCTCAACGTCCTCATGGCCATGCGCATCATCGCCAAGGACAAGAAGCTCATCACGTGGCAGGGGCTCGACCGCGTCCACTGCTCCCCGCACGCCGAGCGCATCTCCGCCGTCAAGGCCTCCATCGCCCAGGCCCGCTCCCGCCTCGCCCAGAAGCACGCCCTCTTGACCGAACTCACACACCAGCACACGCGCACCTGCACCATCGTCGAGCGCAACCGAACAGCCACCTGTTCCGACAATCACCCCCAGCCGCCGCGCCCGCAACCGCCTGTGCCCGTTCACCAGCAGTACCCGGATCGCATCGGCATCCCCTTTTTCATTTTGTCAGCACCAAAGGAGACAAACATCGAGCTTGAGATGGACCAATCAAGGCAGGATATTTGCTTCACCTTCAACTCCTCGTTTGCTATCTTTGACGACCGAGAAGTCATGAGAAGAATGCTCCAATCTCCGTCTTCTCAGCTCACCTCCCCACAAACTGTTCCAGTAGACCCTTGTCAATCAATTAGTTTTTCTCCTTAACAGTGTACAACAATGTCGAATAGTAAACCACCGTTTTGTGGGGAATGCGTTCCTCATTCTTATTGTTTTACACCGTCTCCTTCCTCTCTGCTCGCACACCACCACCAAAACCCTCTTCCCTCTCCAACTCTCCGCCCGGCATCCACCACTTTCGACAACCAACAACGTCGCCGGCTGACAATCGACGAAAATCTTCAAAATTTTGCGCCCCGATATCTTTGCTCAAACCATTTGTCTGCACCCATCTCACCCCGACATCGACTGTCACAGTCACAGTGGGGGGGGGGTGCTAAGGGTTCCACTGTTGAGCCGCTTCCGACCTTGCGGCAGCATATGACTCTACGAGCGTCCCATTCTGCTGTTGCATGCGCCACTGACGAGCCCCAAACGTATTGCAATTTAACGAGCAACGACTGGCTGGGCATTCTTCTTCCCCAGTCAGGCTTTCTTTACTAGTAAAAGTTACGCGTCTTGCATTACATGCGCTGTGTTTCACGAACTGCATCATACCTACAAACCATCTATTGGAATGGAAAACATCCGCTTTATCCAAACGTTCGTCAGTTGGCACAAGCCACGGCGGGAGGCCTGTTACAAAGGCCTCCATCACGTGAACTCCGCTTCACTACTCTCTTTCGCCTACAACGACTTCCAGCTACTCTTGTCAGATCTGTACACAATTCAGCTGGCCACCACCCATTACGATATTCTACAATATGATTGCATGACATACATACTATCACAACGCAACGTTTTCATGCAGGAGTAACATCTCTCTGCTATGAAAGTATCCAGAGCTTCGAACAGGAGCATTCCTGAAGACAACAATGATGAGAACAGTTAGTGGGCTTGCAAACCCAATCTCAGGTGGTACCCAGGTACGGTACGGCATGCTTGGCTCATGGGCGCAAATGTACAAGTCAAAAAAAAAAAAAACCCTCAGTGATCGCTGACCAACGCCTGCACTGGCAACCGCGAAGGTTGTTTCAGCAGATCGCTGTATGTTATCTGCCTTCTGGCGTCATCATCGAATATTCACGCCCCTACGAAGACTTCGAGACGAAGAAAGATCGCTCTTTCCAAGATGCCCCGATCTGCCTCCGCCGCGCCCCGAATCATTCCCTGCAAACACTTTCCAAAACCGTAATGTCTCATCGGCAGCTGCTGATACGACGGTCTGGCCGTCCGGGCTGAGAGCCATGTGCAGCACGCGGGAGGAGTGTCCCTTGAGTTCGGCCATTCTCGCAAGCGAGGGATACTTCCAGACCGTGAGCTGATTCTGGGAGAAACCATGACTGGTCACCAATTCCTTTTCGTGCGGCGACCAGATAATGGAGCACACCTGTGACTTGGTATCAATCGAGTTAACACACGCCCCTGTGGCCGTATTCCAGAATCGCAGAGTGCGATCGGCTGTTCCGCCACCAGTTGCGAGCAAGTTGTTCTGCCATGGACACCAGGCCAAGGCTTTCACGGCGGCTTGGTGATTGTCGAAAACATACTTGGGAGTCCATCCAGCACTGACGCTGGAACTATCCCAGATGCAAACAAGATTATCATTTCCGCCGGAAGCCAGCTGCGTTCCATTTGGACTCCACTTCAAGCCACATACCTCCTGTGTGTGTGCGGCCAGAGTGGCGACATGATGGTCGGGGATGCGAACATCGTGATTATGGATTTGGCTGTCCCTCGACCCAGAGGACAAAAGCGGTCCGTTCCATGCAAGAGCGCCCACTCGCCCAGAGTGCGAGCGCATTCTTCGGGTGCACGACATTTTGTCAACGTCCCAGATCTGGACCTCAGTGCTATTGGTACCAATTGCGAGGTAATTACCGTCTGGGACCCACGCAACTGAGGTTATGCAATCTTCTGGATCGGTCTCGCACAACTGCTCAATTTTTCCAGAATCTGCATTCCAAAGATACACACTTTCTGCCAACGCAACCGCCAATGTGTTGTTGGATCCCCAATCAATGAGGTTAAGGTAAAAGTCCTCATGGAGACCCGGGGCATCTAAAATCTTCTCTGGCGCTGTCGGAATATGACGGAACTTGTTTCGACGCACGCGTGTACCATATGTATTTTGATTATAAAGGACGCGATGAGGGTTGAGGTACCCTTCCTTGGCGGCCGGCGCCTTGTCCCCAAACGCCAAAATCTTACTGTTGGGCAGATCGTTGATGTCAGCTGAAGACGAAGGAGGAAGATCCAGCAGGGACGAAGCCAGTACCGCGGAGTACTCGAGCGAGGCGTTTGGATTTTGTTGAGAGTTATCAGTCGATTTCGATGGCGATGATGGCTGCTGCTGAGAGGCGGGCACGTTTTGGCCGTTCTCTTTGCCGGAATCAAAGTTGAGGTTCATTCGACACACGTCCATGTTCATGGCCTTGCGATTGGGGATGAAGCGGTCTGCGGAGGGGGTCTTTGAGCGTTTGCCTGACTTGGGTGTCTTGGAAGAAGTCGATGATACAGAAGGCGGACGGTTGACGCGTTGCGATGTCTCCAGGGCTTTGCGCTGCCATCTGGGCATGGGCCCCGACGAGAGCGGGGCGCTAAAGTTGCTGAAATCGTTAAAGTCATTCATATTTCCTCCAAAAGAATGCAACTTGAGGGGAGATGAACAATGGGCAAGTTAGCAAGACAGGGCGGGACACGAGTGCAATGCACGTCGCGAAAAGAGAGGAGAGAGCACGGGCGAAGAAGGGAACAAAAGCAAGCGGGAAGCGCCAATAGCACTGCTCAAGCTGGGGTGGTGAGGCTTGAGGGCGCCGGCGGCAGGAGATTTAAGTACGGCAGCGAAAAGCACAAAAGTACCCAAAAGAGAACTCACGGCGCCGAAGAGGCGAGAAAAGGGTGTCCCCCCAAACGGATCGCTTCCGCAGCGTAACGGTCAGGCGGCGCATGCGCCGTGGCGTACAGCGCGGAGGCGTTGCGGGGATACAGCCAATGGGCGCGCGGGGACTGCGGCGGCAGACGTGGCGCGCGCGGACACGGTGTGCGCGTGCACGCGTGGACACGCGTGCGCGTGGAGAGAAGGCGGTGCGCGAGGGGGTGGCGGTGGCGACTTGGAGCGCGCGCGTTGGGCGCGCGAAATGGCAGGCCGCGCCCTCTCGCGGCGCACGGCACGCGTGCGGCCACCCATTGGGCGCGTGGGGCGCGCCAATAGCGCCGCACTGGCGGCGCTTTGTGCCCTCTGTGTGCTCTCGCGCCCGAGCTGCCGCGTGAGCTGCCGCTGAGCTGCCGCGTGCCCCGCCGCCGCCTCCGCCGCCGCCGCCGCCGCCGCCGCCCCATCGCCTCTGCCGCGAGCGCCATGAGCACCCCGAAGGCGTCGCGAAGACAGCGAGCCGGCGCCGTGCCCGCTTTCTCGCCGGTGGGCGTCTCGGCGTTCGTGCGTCACCGCCGCGCACTCGAGCGCGATCGCGCGGGCGTGCAGCCGCGGCGCGCGGCGCCGCCGCTGGCGTCCTCCTGCGCGCTGCTTGTGGACAGCGCGCAGCGCAGCGCTGCGGCGGCGGCGCTGGTCGCCGAGCCGCCGAAGCGCGCGGCGCCGCTCAGGGTGGCCGCGCTGCCCGACTCCGCCGCGCCTGTCCGCGGCGTGTCGCGCTACACGCCGGTGCCTGCGCCCAAGCCGCACGAGATTCTCAAGCCGCGACGGGGGCGCAATTCGCGCCGGCGAACCGAGGAGGCCGAGTACTTTCGCCGGTACATGTACCTCAGGAGGCAGTTGAAGCCGTGGAGTGATGAATTTCGGCAAAAGCATGGACGGACTCCCAATCTCATCGACGCTCATGCCTCTGATGTGCCGGGGTTGCTGGACAGATTTTTGGACTACCTGGACGCTCTGGACGGACTCAGGCTCGAGGTATAGACAGACTCGCTGCAGCGCACTTGCATCAGCTCTCCCAACAGTTTTCTACAAACGTTTTTCTTTTTTCACGTCAAGCCGCCGCCGTGGCACTGCTTGCAAAATCTATGCAATTTGCATCTCCGCCTACGCATGTAAACGAGTTTCTGCTCCGCTCAATCTGCTCGTTGGGCGAGTTTCCGCTTCTCCCGATCGCCTTGTCATGCGCTGGTGCGCGTGTGTAAAGAACAAAAGCGCCAGCCAAGGCGCTCCCGGCGCTCCGCTTCTGATCCCTGCACAGCTGTCCCATCCCTGTGCATTTCCCCTGTCGCAAAATATTGCTGCGTGTTTGCGCGATTTGCCTTCCGCCGGTTTCTACCCACGCCACTGTGAGCACCAACGGTGCCGTCACCTCTTCCGTGGTGGCAGCTTCGGAAGCCTTCGCATCCGCAACTTGTCGCGGCGCCGTGAGGCGTGGTCGTGATCAATGTGCGCAACATACCCCTTCACACAAAAATGCGACGTACTTTTAGTTCGATAGCTGCTGGGAAGACGAGATCACATCCTGGCCGCGGATCGCTACACGCCGCCAAGTCACGACTGTAGTGCGTGGCAATCCTCAACTGCTGCGAGCGGCGCTCAGCACAAGGTGTCGTGTCTCTCCAGTGTCCGCTTGCTCGCTAGAAATCTGCACTCACCATTATGTTTGCCTTCGTGCATCCTCTTCCACTTCTTCCGAATCGCCTCCGTGCGCCGATCGCCCCGCCCTGCACAACCTGTGCACCTCCTCATGTGCAGGCAGCTCGATTGCACCCACGGGCCACGGTGTCGGGATGGACAGAAACCCGACAAACCATTCCATCACTGAGAATTGATCAACCAAAAACCAGCAATCCCGCTTTGCCGGGTATCCATTTCGAGCAGCCTCCGAGCATGACGGTACAAGACATCTTCAACGTCGTCAAGGGAGACACACCGGACGAGTGGGTCAACGAGATTGTTCGTACTCTTCTAGGATGGAGAAGACTCGATGATGGCCGTTGGGACGACGAGCTGGTCAGCCCAGAATGGAAAGAAGCATACCCCAACGGACCTCCTGATTTTATCGGAAACCCCAATGACTATTCGCCCAAGACAGATCTTCCAGTCAAGTTGGCTATGCAAAAGCTCGTTCGTTCCATTCCCGCCGAGCATAAACAGTACCTGAAACCAGTTTTGCGGCCCTTAGGCTTCAAAGGCTGGAAAGTAGTGGACCTTACGCCCAACAGGACGCGTCGCGCCACCGCAATGAATTGGGTTCTGTATTGGTATCGCGTTCATTACCCAGATCACAAATGGTATTAGGCATACAATTCCACTTTAAGCAGCGTGTACCTCGCCAAACTTCCTACACACTCTCATCATCACACAAAATTAGCTCATTAAAGGACTAGATACCCCAGTCGTGGCCGCACATGTTGCCCCCAAATTGGACCTTGAGGAAAAGAGTCTCGCGCTTTCATGGATTTTCCCCTCTGTGGTCACCCATGCCTCTTCAACGAAATCTACTTGCCCGTGGGCTCCAATCTGTACGATGTGAAAGTTGTGCAGACTGCTCTCTGAGCGAGCATCGAAGGCGTGGCGCGGAAAGACGGCAGTGTTCAACATTATTGTTTCAAAATCTGAATTTCCATCAGCTTCGGCTTGTACCATTGTTCTGTACCCACTTTCCTTGAAAAGGGTTTTATGCATGTGCCCAAAGACGACTAGGGGCACTCGTTTACCTAGATTCCTCGCTTCATCGATCGCAAATCTAAGATCAGCGTCACCGAAATCGCCACCGGGTGTGTCGCCCCAGTCCTTGCCACAAGGATCTTTGGGGTTAGAACCGAGTCCTGTTGGACCGTTGTGGCTCAAAAATACAACAGCGTCATTTTCTGAACTTATCACAGCCTGAATCATTTTGTTTGTGGAGTGGCTCAAACTATACACTCCGACAAATTCTTGGAAGAACTCCTTATACTTCCAGTACGGACCTCCAGCTGAGAAGCTGCGACCACCGCACACTGAAAATGGCACCTTGTCAAAACTTACGCTTCTATACGACACATCAAAATCTTTCAGCATTTCAATCTGTTCCGTCACCCTGCAGGTTGTCTGTTTATCGTACGGAGCTCTTCGACGACCACTGTATGATGCCGTGAAGAAAGCATCATGGTTTCCAAAAACGGTGGCTACTGGGAAACTGGCATCGGCGGCAAAATCTGCAATCCGACGAGTTACACGAAGATCCTCATCGCCATAGTCACCGACAAACAAGGCCATGTCCGGCTTGAGGTTTTGCAACGCCATTTCGTCTGTTTCGCACCACTGACTGTGAATGTCGCCGACGCATACCAATCGTAAGGGGCGTGCCGATCTCATTGCCTGCCTTCCAATGGGAACCTGCGCACTCGCCCGAAGTGATGAGCCCCTTGCTCTCTTTTGACCTCGAAAAGCGGCCCACCGGCATTTTCGCGAGAACAGGTTTCGAATGGTCCATGGAGAACTTACGAATGATATGGTTTTCATGTCTTTATGCCTAGGATGATTTGCTTCCTTTCCAAGACTACTGTTGCGTTGCACCGTGGTAAGTGATCCTATTCTGGTGGAAGATAATGCAAACTCAAACAGACCGAGAAATACAAAGAAGATGAGCATGCAACGAGTCCGCAATCGAGGTCGCTTCGGTGGCGGACGTCGACACTGTTACACGGGGCAAGGTAAACCAGAAGAGGTACGTCGGATTGGAATGCTCAGAATTGCAAAAGGTATGAGATGAGAGATACATGTACAAGTTACAGTATGGGCGTTTCAACAAAAACATTGACGAGATTTACTATCAGTGACGATGATCCGAGCAGCCAGTCCAATCTGCCACTGCAGCCTAATTCTGTGGCGTCGCTATGTTCTGCACCAAGCTCTTTTTGGCTACAAGCCTCACAACCTCCCCGCTCCCAAATGCTTTTTAAAGATGAAATTCACAGATAAACAAATCGAGCTTGAAACGTGGATTTGCAGACGAGCACAACGCATGTGCTACTCAATTTTCAAGCGGCTGCCCGCGGCATTTTTTTTCAAAAAACTGCACCTACATTACATGTAGAATTGCACTGCAAAACTGTCGAATTTGGAATAAAACCGTCTTCGCACAGAATGCATCATCACGGCGCCTTTGCAACTCATCCTACTGGTACAAGGTTTCGGACAACCGCCGTTCACAAAGCGACTGCTCCAGAACAGTATTGTGAGACAATCTCTCAACCTTGTTTACGCGTGAAAACTAGTTGGCGTGCGGCCCGCATGGGGTCCACCAGCCGCTCTGCGAATTGTAAGGAAAGAAGTCTGCGGAGCGCGGTTTCCCTCCATCTGCTGTGTGCGTGTCTTGTGGCATATGTCATGGTGTCGAAGTGTAGCAGATGAAGATGAATCACGGGAGCGATGGATTTTGCCTCTGCCTCCCTAGACATGGTTTCTCCGTTACGTCCTTTTTCCCATGGTATATTTCCGACAATGGTCTCGATTGGCTGCCCCTGGAAGATCAATGAGTGCAGGATCTCCCCTCCCTTTAGATCTAACACATTTAGCATCGGGAGGGTTCTCCCTTTTCCCGCATAAGGTGGTAGTGTTGGTGGATCACTAGAGGTTTGCTTTCCATTATCGCCAATGATTACGTTGCCTCCCCCTCAAACGTAACCTTGCGTCTTTTGGTTGCAGGCTCTGGGTTTGTTGCTGATGGTATATTTAGAAAGTCTTGAAATGTTGGTAACTCCTCGGTTGTTGGCAATGTGGGTTCCGTTTGTGACGGATGTGGCTGAAATACCATTGTGGGAGCGTTCGGTGGGCTGGTGTCTTACACAGGCGTTCCGGCATAGAACGCAGCGGCGTTCTCGTGTATGTGCGCCTTTCAAACGAGCACTGCGGCGTATAACTCTAACAGACGCGCATTTGGATTGAATGGAAGAAGACTAGGATCGTACTGGAGGCTATTCTTAATCAACGTCTTGAGTTTTTCGGTGTTTTGGAAGACAAGAGCTTTTAGATCACCGCCTCCTGTTTGCAACAGCTTCCGTAAAGAAGCAGATTTTTACTTCTGAAAATTGGTTACGAGTTTCTTTCTTGTGGTGAATAACACGAGAAGTTTCTGTCCGTAAGAGCTACGGTCGTTGGTAGACCGCAGTACAGCCTTTGGAAACAATCGAAGAAGCTCGTTTGTTTGCGATGGGGTCAGCGTTGCTATCTTTGCGTCCGATAACGTATGCAGGTAGCACAGGACGCTGGGATATCGGTCATCGTCACTCTGTATTCGTTCCACGGAGAAATCTGCTAGAAACCGCGCTAGGACTGTTCAATCAGCGATGCAGCCGATCGCGAAAACTCCGCGCTTTCGCTGTGCGATCAACGACGAAAACTTCTGCTCTACGTCGCTGAGGCGGGCGCAGGACCGTTGCAACAGACTCACTGCTGCTACTGCCAGCATGTTTTATACGATCGAAGATTTCGGAGCGGAGACAGCGAGACAGTCGTCAACCTTTCGCTTATTTCGCTCAAAAATCACATTCTCGTTCCTCCAATTTTCCAGCACCGAGTACCTGACTGGCAAGCTGAATTCCACGGGCTGGCAACTACGCCAGAACTCACCGCTGCACAGGGGTTGATCAAAGAACAGATGTGGGAACGGCACTGAACCAAGTGAATGCCAGCTTCGCTTTCCGAGATTTCTTATTCCCCGTGTCTTACCGACGATGACCACCTGCACCATTGTACAATGATACCAAAGGACCCTCGTAGAAAACACTAATGTATATGACGCATTCACGGTCGGAAATGGAATACATGAGCCCGAAAAAGCGTGTTCGATTCGGATGCATTCCTTGTATTCACCCTTGCATAGATTGTCTCGTGTTCTTTATAGTGGACACCAGCTCTCTATTCCTGAGTTGAAGTGTACGTGTATACAGTTTCATGCCTTTCGTTCTCAACAAAACTTCTCATCCGTCAAATCCCTGGGCAAGAATGACGGCTTTGTCATGACGATCGTGAGAATCCAAGAGGCAAATACAGTTTGTGACTTTCGTTCATTACAAGTTAAGGACTCTGGATAAAAAACGCCAAGAGTCTGCACCTCAAAATTCGCGCCTCCCAACAGTCTGCTTTCTTTGTTCAACTCGAGGCCATCTCATCGTCTTTCTCCAGGAAGTTTTTCATTTCATTCCGCGCTGTATCCAAGTACGCTGCGTTTCGAGGATCTTGCGGGTTCAGCATAACTCCCTTGGCAAACCTTTCGATGGCAAGTCTAAAATACCTCTCTATCACGCTCCTATTTTTCCCGTCAGATGCAATGTTTGACCTTGCAAGATAGAGATAAGCCAGTCCTCCATTGTATGCTGCAACTTGAGCACTCGGGTTCAGCTTGAGCAATTTGTCGAATTGCTGCACAGCTTGATACTGATGGTGAACCGCAATATCGTGAGTGCTGAGCGCACCATACAATGCGTTGCACAGAGCACAGTTAAAAAGCGCTTTTTCGTCATTGGGCTTCGCCTCCACGCTTCGAGAAAGATACTCCAGTGCTTCCCATATGAGTCCACGTGCTCTCTGGTCTTTAAGATCCAGCTTTGCCCACACTACCAGGCATTCTCCCATTGCCGCCTCTACCTCTGGTCGCAAACAGTTCAACTTGAGGCACTCTTCTAAAATGCCCTTAGCCTCTTCGAGAAAAGACGCTGCTTTTGAAACGGAAATACCACTACTCCGCCCTTTCTCGATGAGTTCCTGAGCGTCTGCTATCTTTGAAGATATAATTCGGGCAATCGAATTTGGGCCTTCGGATCTTTCAATTCCTTTCCCCGGATCGATTGCAGGTTGAGGACGAGCTGCTGAAGCATCTTCTTGAAGCTTGTTGGCCACTTCCCCGTCGTTCGCGACCTTAACGGTCAAAACTTTGTCTTGACGAGCACGCCCATCGCCCTCAAGCGATGAGCCTTCGAATGGCATCGAACTGCCAGGATCGGTTGGCTTCAGAGTATCTTGCAATCTATCCAAACGTGTGGACGGTTGTTCTGCGCCCTCTGATAACACAGGAGACCGTTCGGTTACATCTCCTTTTTGTGGTTCATCTATGAAGTCTACCTCCTGATTAGGCTGACCTTTGTCTCCCAGGTTTTTCACCGCCTTGCTGGTGTCCTGGCTTTCACCTGCCTTAAGTGCCGTGCTTTCTGTTTCGCTGAGGTCTTGTGCTCGAAGTTCGATGTCACGGAGGTCGCCTTTCTCTTGAATTACGATGGGCTCTTCCCGATTTGGCTGACTTCTTGAAGGAACTCGAGAAGCTGAGGAATCCTTTTGATTCGGATATTGTGACTGCGAGGTAAAATCAGACTTTCGTCTCGAGCTTATTGGGCTTGACTCGAACTGTGATGCCTTCTCGAGCCATTGCATGTAACTATCCGTTGTCCTTCCTGTACGGGGCGAATTCAGCTCGGGAATTTGGGTTTGCTCGTCCTTTAGATCATCTTTAGCGGTCTGCGAACGTTCTGATGTCTGGGTTTCAGTATTGCGGTTTTCGTGTGCTTCAGATTGCTCGATTTTCTTCTCAGATGAGACCTCCGCGCCATCCTCACCATCGGATGATGCCTTGTCCGGTACATCTTCTGCTTCAGGGAACAGATCGTTGACAGCAACACTATCGCCTGTCCTAGGTTTTCCATTTGTTGCGCCTTCATCTTTCTGTTGAAACTCACCTCGAGAAAAAGAGAAAGCGCCTTGTGATGGGACGCCAGACATGCCCAAAATCTTCCCAGTCTCCGTAGGATCTGAACCAGACTCCAGTATCTTGAAGTTCTTGCTCCCGAAGCCCCCATCCGCTGGTAAACCTTCTAAAGTTTCATTCTTTTCTTCTTTTGGAGAGGAATCCCGTCCGAGGGGATCTGAAGGCCATTCTTTTGCAAGTGATTCTTTACTCCCGCGAAGCAGTTCTTGGTAAACAATGGAGTCGCGCCCCAGGTTGCCACGGCTTTTTAAGCGCCTTTGCCAAAACTTTTTCTCTGATTCTGCCAAATCCTCATCGACCGGCTCATCTTGGCCGTCGGACGGACTGTTTCCACTCAACTTCCTGAGCTGCTCGCGAAGAATGTTAATGATGTTTTCCACGCGAGCAACACGCCGGTTCGCATCATCTGCAGAGAGTTTGAATCGCTCTCGTTCGCGAGCCCGTGTTAGCAACTCCTCTTGTAATTGCATGGTTTTTGCTTCAGAACGGTCCAAACGGTCGGTGAGTTCATCCATGTGAACTAAGCGGGTTTGTGCTATCGCAAGTTCTTCGCGAGCAGAAAGCTCACGGAACGCCGCATCCTCAGCTTCTTTCCGAGATTTGGCAGCATTTCGCAAAGCTTCCTCATAGCTGAGCTGAGCGGCTCTGAGTTGCTGCTTGATGCTGGCGTTCTCACGTTCCAAGAAACTAACTTTAGTCCTCATGCCCTCTAGTTCTTGAAGGGTGGCATATGGAACGGAGGGGCGCATTTGATCACGTCGCTCCATTTCTTCCTTGAGAGCTAGTACGGATTCGTTCACAACAGACAGAGCCTGGGAAAGTGAAAGGTTTCTGGACTCCTCTCGTTCCATAGAGAGGTTCTCAAATCTTATCAGCTCAGAGCGAAATGATCCCAGTTCTTCCGCAATCGCCTTGCGGATGATGGTTGCCGCAAAGCCAGGTTTCTTCAAAATATCTGACGAAGAAGATTCAGACAGCCACTCAGAGGAAGATTCGTCGGTGTCTCGAGCAAAAGTCACGTTTGCGACATGTCGGAAGCGCGTAACGATCAAAAGCAGTTGAGGAACGGCCAAAACGCAAAAGATGTAAATGAAAACTTTGAGGCGTGCTCGAATAGAAACAACCGCTGCAAGTGCGAAGATGGCAACCTGGACAATTGCTTCAGCTATAGGGCGCCAGGGAAACTTGTGAGCGACATATTTTGCTTCCGGCTTGAGTGGAAGATCCGCGGCTTTATGTGCGATACATTGAGGTTCAATATGAACTGTAGTGTGGTCGGTGGTGATTGTGGAGGCCATCCTCCGCGAAGATACGAAGTGGATACGTTGAAGAGAGCTCACACTGGATGAGAACCGTAGTGCGTTGCCGGTGGCAGACAAGATAGGAAGTGGAGGGAGAAAGCATGGGGCATGGTGCGTTGGTAAGCGACATTTGTAGTGCTGAACGGATATGGTGCTCACGCGCAAATATTTCATGTCACGAACAACGTTGGCCATCTGAACGCTCTCCAAAGCTCATTACAATTGGGGTTGTACGACTGATTGGGCACGGAGGGGTTCAGCAGTATTGAAAATGGGAGTATGATGACGTTGTGGTGACGAAAGTGGTGCTGGATGAGGCTGGAAGCCCCTGCGCCGGGTAGGACAGGACCGAAAATGCCGTTGTGGGCGTTGTGCATTAAAAATCGTTGCGGCTCAAAAATTACAGGTCGCAACGACAAACCAGCGAGATCAATCGGCTTCCTACATTATTACTGTACCTTAGCTAATTAGGGAGCATCAGATTTCAAGGCACGCGGAAAAGACTTTGTTGCATGTTCTTGGGCATCCACTGACGAGCAACCGCCAGCGACGCCTACCGTCGCCGTCTGCGCCTGAACCTCGGTCTTCTTTCCGCGTTGTCTCTGTTCTCTTTTCGGATCTTGCGTGTTCTTTTCTTTTGATCCAACCCACACACCCACACCCACACCCACACCCCCCCCCCCCCCCCCCCCCCCCCCCCCCCCCCCCCCCCCCCCCCCCCCCCCCCCCCCCCCCCCCCCCCCCCCCCCCCCCCCCCCCCCCCCGGCTATCGCTTGCGCCTCGGGCTAGAGATCCTCAGGCTGGAGATCCGGCGCTAAGTAGCACCCGGTTCAGGGCTTGGATAAGCTCCGAGCCCACTCTGCAGTCATAAAGTAGCCAGCCAACACAGCCTTCCTTACCCAAAGCCTGAACCGACTAAAATAAAACAAATATTATTTCATGGTGCAAGCGCTCAAGCTCAAAGCTACTTGATGTCCACGCCGTCGACGACGCGCCTTGGCATCCGTCGAACACTGCCTTCGTAGCGCCTGGCTCCATTCCTCTCCTGCAATCCTAGAAGCCGTTCTTGCTGTTTCTTGAATTGCGGTCGATTTTCGAATCCATTTTGCGGCTCCTTTCTTGCGGGACTGGCCCTCGTTCAGAGCTCAACTTTTTGCATTCCCGCGCTTGGAATGGAAAATGTAATGAGGTGAAACTTGCTATGCAAGCTAAATCTCTATGCCGCCCGAAAATGAAGCCGCATGGGTCTCGAAGAAATGTCACGCTTGGAAACACTGGAGAGACGGCAACTGGTACGGGATGTAATTTCCACCCGGTTTGTCGGCTTGCTCGACAAAAGCTCTTCGAGTATGATGTAGTCACATGGATAACATGCGTGTCTATCAAACATTGCGACAGCGCGCAACGTTAGTATAGAGTCTTCAAATAGCTTTTCAATTATTTGAAGAATGCAGTTTAAAAACTCATCGCAAATGATTCACTGATGCGATATTCAAATTTTTCGTTTAGCAAAGCATTCCAAACGCGAAACATCGGCGTCAGAAATGTCATTTTCAAATAAATTTCTCAGCCAAGTCCACTCTCAGCCTTCAATCAGAGCCCCTAACCAGTACCCCTCAAATAAATGCAATCCGTGAAGCTTCTTGGTCTTCTCCATACGAGAATCCGTGATTTTGAATTGCCACGACAGCTTTGCAGTAAGCAATTGCTAACATATCGCTCACAACAGCGGGAAAAATGAAGCTTTTCAAAATCGTTTACCAGGACTCGATGTTGTGAACGAAACAGTGAACATTAGTTCAGCATTTGCTCGAGAAATACACTTCATGCATTTTCAATTTTGGGAGATTTCATTCTATAAAGTTAAAAGTATTGTTCAAACTCTGCTGTGTTCTGAATGAGATTTCAAACTCCTGCATTTCAGGGCTCGAGCAGTATTTACTGTCAAACTCGTTTTTGCACCAATCTTTTACCCTTGGCTTGCAACTGAAAATACAATATGAGGTACACAAGATTGCTCACTCTATCTCTCCTATACTTGTACACGGTAATAGAAATTTCCCTTCATATGATCGCGAGAGCCATCTGGGTCCCTCCAATAGTCCCATCCAGAAAGAATCATTCCTCCGCTGAACAAATTTGTTCTCAGAGGGAGGAAATCAGAAGGTTGAGCGCTGTCCTCATCTTCTGCAAGAGTTGGAGAATATGATGGTTCATACCAATCCGGCACAAACTGCCTAGAAAACCTCACAGACATGCTACTGTGCCCGAGACTGATATAATCTCCATCCACCATAATGTTCAGCAAATGAGTGAAGCAGTGATAGCTTGCATCCGCAAATCTGAATGCGAGCAAATCACCACGCCTTAGTTCCACATTTGTGTGAGTTCCTCTTCGCTCCAACTCACTTTCTAAATTAAAGCGATTGATCCTCGGGGTGACACCGTACTCTCCCATAAGTACCCCATTCTGCCACCAACTCAGTTCTTTGCACTCTCCCACAGCTAATGCCCTCCTTGAAATTCCCAACCGAAATGATCCCAATCTAATTTCAGGGTTGCCGGCTCCTTGCACGGCGATATCTCGGCAAAACGGAGTTCCACCACTCAAATAACTCAATACTGTTGTCGTCATATTTCTTAAGGGGCAGAGATGAGTTCTTCCCAGACATGAACACGTCCATCCAGCGCGACAATAGCGTTCGGAGCAAGGACCTGAACTGGGGGTTCCGCTTAAGCGATCCCAGCATCGCCCTTGTGTCGAACTTCCAAAAATACAACTACCTGAAATAGGGTTCAAAGCCAGGTTAGCAAAGACTTTAACAAGACACGGATTCATCTATAATCTGAGAAATAACTTACAGTGATTGGTGTCATATCGACAGGGAATGGATTCAGAGAAGGAGCACGTCGCGTAAAACAAAATAGCCACGATAAGGTGAAGTGTGACTGACTTCATTTTGTCCCGGGAATAAGGTATGGTTAATAGTGCTCGTGAAGCAACAGTCCAGGAGCCAGTGCGGTAGTGGAACTGACCGCAAGCAAAGAAGGAAAAGAAACCCAGCTTTATATCCGATTGGAAAAGCACGGATGGTGACCGAGTGTTGTCTTTCATTCTGCTTTCGAGAGAAAGACCATCTCGTAAAGAGAGGTTTTAAGATCTTTACCTGGCAAACGTTCAAAGGATGGGTTTCATCTTCGTCGGGAAAGTGCCAACGACCGTTTAAGCTTGTATTTGTATATTGGCTCACGAAAGACTCCATCTTTTGAGAATGAATAATCGATTTATCACCATCTCGCAAAATGTCAATACTTTTGTGATGGACAGTACACATTCAAAAGGACAAGCAAAGATATATCTTCACTCATATCATTCTTCGTTCAAATGATGCTCACACGAAGGGGGGGGGGGGGGGTCTCAGACTATCGAGATTTAATGTTTTACGAAACAATTTTTCTGGAAAATGGGGCGTCTGGAACTCGGGATATCACCATTTCCCAACAGATAAACGTAGAGCACAGTTGTATCAAACTTTGTATCGTGAGAGCCAAAAGATATTTTGAAGCAGGTTGAACGCCCACAATTTGTAGCTGAGATGTACATTTCTTGTTTTGTTCATTCCCGTTCAGAATCAAGGACAAGGGTCTTTTTTACCAATACTGTTCTGCATTCCAGGATTCTGCCCTGGGAGGGCTGCAATCTTTCAATTCTGAACACTGTTTCACATGGTTATGTAAAAGAATTAGGACTTCCGAAACAAGAAATAAGTTTTTCTCCGTAGTGGATTATGCAAAGCGTGAACCTTTTCTTAAAAACAACATATTTTAAACACACCGCGCCTCCTACTAACTGTAAAAGTCAACAAACCTGCGTGATGAAAAAGAAACCTTTTTCCAGATGTAGTTGAAATTGTGAGAAAGTCAACGGGATACTGTCCTCCTGAATAGAAATAATGTATCCACATCGTGTGCTATGAGAAGTTCTCATCATGATTCATCCCGAAACACAGGGCTGTTCCTACAACAAACCGACAGCCTATAATGTTTTTCAATGGAAAGGGTCTTGATATTTTTACGCAAACGGTGCGAACATAATTACTAGTAAAGGTCGAACTGTCTTTGATTTCATCGAAGCGTGCAATTTCATCCATGCCAGTATGTTATGGTATTTACTGACATATCTTAGAGTCCATTACAGTACTTTATCAAGGTGAGGTTTATCATTTCGTATTCAAACGCACACTCCTACAAGGGATGTCACCCATGCCGAGATGAGAGAGTCTGGAGGTCTTGTCACTTCGTTTAATAAACGCTCAAAAATCTTTCTGAAGCGAGCCCGCTATCATCCTGCTCAGACAAATAGCAGGGCGATCCCCCTAGTCGTCCAATTCAACAGACAGCGGGGTTGCAGGTCAAGCACAGCATCTGCTTTCTACACAGGGCAGTTCTCAGCGAGATGTAAAAGTCCCAAATGTTACACGGTGGTTGGGCGAGTTTTCCTGAGAGCCCAATGGATTGCTCGTTGTGCCATCTCCGGGTACCTAACGTCGTACATCGTTAACAAAACACCATTGTCATGTTCTTCGTCTTTCCACTCATGAGAGTAAACCGAGTTGACTAAAATGTGTTGCACATCACATGTTTGCAGCCTATCGCACAGCTGTTGATAACTGAGATTTTCGCCATCCACTCGCACTTTGTGATATGGCGTGGCGCACGGCAGCGTTCCAGGCGGACACAGAGCGCGTGCAAGTTTTGCCGGCCTGTGCACGAAAGTGTGAGCGGCATAGCCTTTGGACGTGAGATATCTTTCATCAACGCACTCTGTTCCACGTGATTCCGGGGTCGGCATGATGGATAGCTCGTCAGGATCGGCGGTAGGCGTGGTGGAGCTGTTACGCAGAGTGTCTGAATCAAACGGAACTGACCAAGCGTCCCGGATGACTGCGGAAATTATCAAGAGGAATATGATTGCGCGATACATTTTGTGGAGGGATTGGGGAAGGCTATGAAATGAATGAGGTATCAAGATGCGAAAGAGAGTGGCGGAATTGGTATGGCTGGCTTAAGTGCCCCTGAAAATGAGCGGAGCCGACTCATTCCAATTTTCACTATGGGGGACATTGCTATGCTTGGCAACCTTTCAGGAGCGCCGTGATTTCATAACAGTGCTTTCCTGCACGAAATGTGAAAACAATGTCGTGGTGTGGCTTGTGTCTTCGGATTAGATGTTGCAGAGGAAATAAGAGCGCCTGACAGCCGCTTGTAGCATGGCAGTGTTGAAGGGAAGAAGAAGAGACAGTTTTTCGCTCGTGTCCGGTTGCAGTGTGCATTTTGTGAATCTTGACGGCTTGATTCCGACCGAATGCTCTGCAGAGTTCTATTTCGAAGACGCCGTATTTGGTGGGCAGCCGTGGGCACGTCGACGGGCGCTTTGCGATGTGCAAGGACAGAGACAGCTGCAGTGAACAGCAATAACAGTTCTTTATGTAATGCGTCGTTTCATACAACACCTCTGAAGGCTCGTTTTTCTTGCAAAACGCGATTCCCAGAAACACGAGCAGCAAGCTACTTGCCCTCAAGGAAAAACTTGTGAGCCGTTCCCTTCATGACCTAGTGACAAGAGAGTAAAGAAAATGTAGCTTTCAATAGAGTCTACTTTGGTAGAAATCATATGAGTACTTGAGTTAAAGCAGATCGTGGAATGGAAATCAAAACGCGCCAAAACAAGACAGAGATAACATTTCAAACGGGCGTCATTTGACCGCAGAGTCTGTACTGAACGCTTTCAAAGCAAGGACCGAAGGCAGTTTTTGCCTTGAAAGAGCTGTAGAGCTCCGTCGCCTTATGAAGCTCTCTCCGCGCAGAGATGTGCTGATGGTGCTTTTAGCGGAGACTCCCATGTAGAGGCGCAAGATTGCTGCTTCTTGCGCTGCTCAGAACCGCGCTTTGAAATGTGGTGTTCAAAATGGGTTGGTTGTTAAGTCAGCAGATGCAGCGAGCGATGGAGTCGGAAAGTAAGTCGACGGATCGTCCTTACTTGATCTCAAAGCTTGAAAAGCTTGCGCTGTGACCGAGTGGGTTAGCCTAATTCGGGCACTGTGGGCGCTTGCCAAGTTCCAAGTCAAATTAACATTCTGACAAATTACATGGTAAACTGTTACAACATGTTGACTGTGTGCGAACAGTGCCAAATGTAAGTATGGCAAATGCGCCATATCCGTGACGAAGGTAATTGTTTCTTCAAGTCAACGTCCCGAGCACAGCGGGGCTGAGAGCAAACCGGTCAAGTACGGAGGTCTGCCCGCATCATCGAACGCATATGGCCAAAGGCCGGAACTACTTGGGTTATAGTCTGCTTGAATATGAACGCGAAAAGGGCGACTGGCCCATTGGAGTCGCATGCAAAGTTCTGCGATGCGGGGCCGGCGCTGGTGCCATTTGTGGCAGTGTCGGGGGAATGGGCGGGCGCCGGAGATCCGAATCTCGAGAGGATCGTCATAGTCGGGGCCCAAACGCTCGTCTCGAGCCTGGACTCGTCAACGTCTCGGGATGCAGCGTGGGCCACTGGGGAGAACGGTTAACGTTCGCTAGTGCGTGTTGCCGCAGCTTACAAAGTGCGGTGTTCGATATAGCTTGCAAGGAACACGACTTCGGCCTGATGGACTTGGCGTTCAACCAGTGCTGTTCTTTTCGGCACGTGATCGCAGCGCGTGCTTTCTACTGGATGTATCGGCCGCCCGGCGAGATATCGCCCAATCGCATTCAGCCAAGTTTTGCGCGTGCGTTGGCGGGCCCTCGATCGGTCAATCACAGCTTTGTGATGGAGTCCGCACACAGTGCGCACCGGTAGCGTAGTGATGACGCGCGAGTTTTCGGTCTTGGCTGCCCAACGTCGATCCACGCCCACCCTTCTTAACCTTCACTCATTCGGCAGCCACGCATCCGCCCGCCGTTGCTCCCCTCCACACGCCCCACCGACCACGGCTTCGCTTCCGAAACAAGTCCATCCAAGCTTGATCCAAAATGCTTCACGCCATCAAACGCAGCACCATCGGTCACTCCGCCGCGAAGAACGAGCCTGTCAACGCCGAGTTTGAAACGCTTCGCGCCAATCTTGAAAACGTGCAAAAGTCTCTGCAAACTGCCGTCAATGAAATTGACGGCGTGCAGAAAGCGTACAAGAAAGCTGCAGCGGATGCCGGAAAGTTCTCAGTCACCTTGCATAGCCTGTACCCTAACGATGACGCAACCCGTGAGATGTTCAAGACAACTGTAGATCAAGTGGTTGATGTCGTTCCTAGGGACTTGGAAAATGTCACGGCTCCCAATTCTCAAGTCCTCGCGTTAGAACGCATGGTCTCGGCCTACCTTGTAGAGATCAAGAACTTGTCGGATGACTACCCCAAACTGGACACCGCCCGAAAGGACTATGCAATGTATCAAGCAAAGGTTGAGAAGCTTGCCCGCAAGGACTCAGACAACGACAAAGAGTCGAGAAACATGAGCAAGCTGGAAGACTCAAAGGCAAAGTATAATTCATTACTGGACGGTACCATCCATCGCATGAAGACCACGTACGAGAAAGCCGATTTGATGTTCCGTGCTTCCTATGTCGCTTTTTGGACATATCACAAACAAGTCAACAGTATCTTCTCCAAGCACTTTGGTCCAGCCATGTCATACGCGGAGGAGAATGCGGACAGCCTCATGAAGGAAGCTACAGTTATACAGACGCCCTCAGCTGCCACCTCGGGTTAATGCTTTCCTCACAACATGATCCAACCTGTCCCTCGTTGGCAACCTTATCTCCTCTCTTCAGCACCTTCGTTTGGTGTCCCTAATGTAGCGCAGTGCATTTCTTTCACATCTAGCGTAAAACGTGTTTCGATGTAGACGTACTCTTCTAATCCCTCTCCGTGCTTTCTGAGTTTCGTTCCTTCCTCCGTTTTGCCATGCGTGCGCCTGCGACAAACCCTTCTCCCTCATCTTTGCGCTCATGTTGTCTTCTGTCATCGAATGATGTTTGGGAACTAAACTGATCTTGACTCAGCCCTAGTTTTTCCCAACACTCCTGGGCCATTAAGCCTCTTTCCATGCGACATTCAAGATAGGCCCGTGCTTCCTTCCTGCACTTGCTGGAAATGCGATCGTTCTCGTCCAAACAATTTTTGTAGGCGATCGCCAACGGCTTGCATTCGGCAAAGTGATCCAAGGGAAAACTTCCTTTTGCAGGCGGTTTTGGTGCCAGTGAAGCCCCTGACAGCTTGGTTGACGTGGTCATTCCTGTTTTTGGTCAGTGCAATTGCAGCTGCCTTGCTATAAATCAGTCAAGGTTGTCCAGAGGCCGAGAAAACGACGATCACACTGCCCTGTAGCCGTAGCGCTAAGATCAATCCCTCTGTTGATCGCGTGGTTGATTTCGACGCCTACAGTACAAACAGCCAGCAGCTGGCACCAGATGCCTAATTGTCAACAAGCGTGAAACTTCACAAACGAGTATAACGGTATCTTTGATACCTTACCTTACTCTTGGCCCTCGACAAGTGTGACGAGAAATTTTCCTCAGCCCCGAAGATGGACCTCGAGTGTTTCGACTGTCTAGAAACCCGCTCAGACGTAATCCTTTTTAATTTTTGAGCGGAAATGATGATTTGTATTTACCAAGGGAACCCCGGGCAGAGGGCGAGGGTGTTAACAGGCCCTGCCTGCTGAAAAGCAGTCAGGCAAACTAGGCATCTGTCGCGCCTCACAAGATAACTCGCTCGACGAGGCTTTCTTGTGTCTAAATAAGGTCCAAGTTGCCCGCGGAATGAATGCAATAAGCTAAAAATGCCATCTTGTCTTTTCTTTGTTCTCTGAAACCATTCTCTACACCTTTGATCACAGCTCGCGTTTCTAATCAATTTATCTGAAAGATGCTGCCAGTTTTCCGCAATTTTCTTTGTCGTACTAGACCTGCTCTTAGCAATCAAGTCCGTGATTTTGTTTGTAGCGTATCAAGCGCAATGATGAACGCAATCGTTGCTGACGGCACGGGGGGCACAACAGGCATCAAAATAGTGAAAGTACCAATTCCATCCCCGAAACCAGATGAATGTCTCGTGAAGGTCTCGGCAATTGGCGTCAACCGGGCGGATTTGATGCAGATTGCAGGAAATTACCCACCTCCTCCTGGAACCACAGATATTCTTGGACTTGAACTTGCAGGATACAACGAAGAAGGAAAGGAAGTGTGTGCGTTGGTGACCGGTGGAGCATTTGCCGAGTACGCCGTGGTGCCAAAAGCCACGATTCTCGATTTCCCATCAGGCGTAGCGAGTTGTTTGTCTTCTGAACAACTTGCAGCCATTCCTGAGGCGTTTCTTGCGGCATATCACGTCCTTTTTCAGATTGGAAAGCTTGCCGAGAACGAAACTGTTTTGATCAATGCAGCGGCAAGTGGTGTCGGAACAAGCGCCATTCAACTAGCTTCAACCATCGATAACGTAACAATCATCGCTTCCGCGGGATCCAGTGAGAAACTGGATTTCTGCAAGAGACTAGGGGCTCACCACACGATCAACTACAAACAGGACGACATATCCGATATTGCTTTAAACTGTACCGGTGGGCGGGGCGTTGATCTTGTCATCGACTGCGTTGGCGCGGCGCAATTCAAAGCGAACCAACGATCTTTGCGAAAGGATGGGCGTTGGGTTATGTACGGCTTGTTGTCCGGCGCCAAACACCCAGATATTAACCTCGCTGGAATCGTCATGAAACGTCTTCATGTCCAAGGCACGACAATGAGAGGAAGAGCTTTGGACTACCGCGCCGAGATGACGGCTTCTTTCATGAAGCAATTCGGCAACATGTTTGGGAAAGGTGGAAGGCTTCGACCAATTGTCCATGAGAAGTTTCAGGGTCTCGAATCCGCAGCAAAGGCTTTTCAGTACGTCCAAGATAACAAGAACATCGGAAAAGTGGTTGTCGAAATGCCTCACTAGCGTTTGCCATGACATTCAGTGCCTTGACGTATGAATGCACGGCAGATGCTATGTTCAAGGTGTTCTAAAGAATATCAAAAAGGTTCTGTTCGGACCAGTTTATATTTTGGTGTTGCGTAAGATGAAAGCCTCAAGTTGCCAGAACTCGTCCCCAACCTGCATGTTTCACAGCTTTGAAGTCCAAAATCTGCGAATTGCATTTGTTGAGGTCTCTCCCTATCGCTGTTAAACTCGCATGCGGGTATTGGTTATGTTCACCAAACGGTGCACGGGTGCATGGCAGTGGGGTCCTTACGAAAACAACTATCTGTGCATGAATTCAGGCGCGCTCCGCCCTTTTCTCAGTTTGACTTGATGCGAATGAAACTTGAGTGAAGTTCATGACAAGAATTCGTAGCAGCAAGCACGTATGCATTTTCCAACCCAGCCCCTCGTTCGCACAATGTGTCGTTTACTAGGGCTCTATCAGGGGGAGGCCACATGCGGTCCACATTCTGCAGTTTGTCCATCTTCATTTTGCTGGGGAATGCCCAAAGCCTCGCAGAATTGCTAGCGTGGAAAGAATCCATGCATTCAAATCAACATAAAAGCTTTTGTCACAGAAACGAGACGAAATGCACATGTAGCCCTTTTAGCTCGAATGGATTCCTCCTAGTTTGGCGAACAATGTTCTACGTACCGCCTTTTCAAGAATGTATACTTCGGAATGTGAGGCAAGCCAGAAAACCTTGTGAGTTATATAACGTAGAGCATGGAGCCAACAAAAATAAATGCGTAAAGGTACTGAACTTTTCCTCGAGTCCGCGACAGAAAAACTTGTCTTTCACGACGAAATTTATTTGTCCACACTGAAAAGAAAAAAAATAAAGCGTTCAAAATATCCAAAAAGGGTGCTCTAGACAGGGGAGGAAGGCCATGACGTCGCGGCACACCTCCGTTTCTTCGGCGGAGAGGCCCATGCTTTCGCAAAAACAATTGCTGATATCCCCAAACGGTCTCACGTCCGTGGCCGTAGAGATCGCTGTCAAAAACAGAGGACTCGCCCTGCGTTGAAAATTTTGACACGGACCACCGGCAAAACGCAAGCAAGTGAAATGCGTTCAACAGAAGATCTCCCAGCATACAGTTCCATTGAAGTGGCGAAACACGCGTCTCCAAACGATGCATGGCTGATAGTCGGAGGAAAAGTGCTCGACGTCACCTCGTGGCTAAGTGAGCACCCCGGCGGCGATGACGTGCTTCTTGACCTGGCAGGTGAGTTGCGCCGTCGTCTCAGCCGTGTGCAAAAAGCAGCTACGGGCGACCCCCGCGCACCGAGGGCCCGCGGAGAAGGGGAACTAACTGTTTGTTTACCATGCGTGACTGCCTTGTGCGCAAAGGGAGGGATGCCACGCGCGAGTTTGAGGATGTGGGACACTCAAGCGACGCGCGGTCCCGGCTTGACCACTTGGTGATCGGCACGTTGCGGCCCGCGACGGATGCGGAGCTGCGCATATCTCGGAGCCTCGGAGGCGGGTCCGGCAAGCCAGCGGGGTCGGCGTATGAGAACGCCGAAGTCCTGCGAGCATGGCTGAACGAGAAGACACAAACTTTGCGACAAGTGGGTATGATTGGGGCGATAAGCGCCGGCATCATCGTTTCGGCCATCATCATCAGACGCTATGCCGTCGGGTGGACGTCGCAAGGAAACCGATGAGCGCGTAGAGAAACGGGGCGTTCCATACCGCGCTTGATTTGCAACACAATCAACAAGAACTTTTCTGCGCGGTAGACAAGAGAGTTGTGGTGTGCGATGGGCGCATTGTACCTGCGTCACGATACGGCATGCAACGGCCTGGCAGACTGGCGGGCGGCTGGCGACGCAACGTACGTATGAACACGAAACGATCGCTACGAACTGCCACCAAATATTTCAAGTCGAGGTTGGTGAAATTAAAGTCGTACACGAATTTGGTTGAGGTTGTTGACAGGGGTGGGTGGCTTGGAGGGCAGTGGCAGTGTGCGGGCGGTTGACGACGCAGGATGGCAGTGGACGGCGGAACGAGCGCTATGTACGGTCAAAATGGTAAAAGCCAGCGGTTGTGAAATTAGAGACGAGGCAGAATACACAAATGAGGCTCTCAACGGGCTGCTCGGAAAGCGCGATTCTGACGAGATGATTGAGCGCACTCGGGTTGAGATGCGATGCGCGTAGTTCTCAGAGTAAGGGCGTTACGTAGATTGGGGTAAGGCATCCGAAGGGGCGGGTTGAAGCGGGGAGGATTCGGTGGGGGAGGGCGGCTCGGGAGTGTGTTCAGGCCGCGATTGGTGCGGGGCAGATTGACGCAGCAGCCTGCTGTGCGGCGGGATCGTTGCACGGGCAGGGGACTGGGGATCGGCGCCAAGGGTGTGTCCCTGGGCGGAAAAGGGAGAGTGGTTGTGAAGCGAAGAAAACGGGCGTGAGACGAAGGCAGAGAAGCGATGCAGGAGCGAGGGTGAACCGGAAGAGGGTGAATCGGAAGAGGGCGGCGAGGCGGTGTACGGGAGGAAAGGGGACGTGGGATGGAAAATGGGCAGAAGAGACGGGTTGGACTTCCAGCACGGCAAGGCGGTGAGGTGCAGAACGCGCTCGACGTGTTGCAGCTTGTCGTCGGACGGGAGCAGGGCGTCGAGACGGTGCAGCACGAGGGCGTGGCCGAGCAGGATGCCCGAAACGTGCCCCATGAGGCTGAGGCGCGGGGAGAGGAGCTGCAGGACGGCGGCCAGAAGCCACGGGTACCACGGGGCCGGTATGCGGAAAAAGCCGAAAAACGAGAGGTGCGAGGCGCGGGCGGCGTGGACGTTGACGACGAGGACGGAGAAGAGCAGGGCGGATATGCCGACGGAGCAGTCGTGGCGGAAGCGGGTGGAGGCGAGGGCGTCGAGGGCATAGGCGAGGGCGGTCTGCAGGATGGCGGTGAGCGGGACGAAGAGGACGAAGATGAGGTAGGCGGCGGCGAGGGAGCCGACGGAGTTCTCGAAGGGGCCGACAAGCATGAAGCAGGCGATGAGGTTGAAGAGGATGTGGAAAAAGCCGGCGTGGAAGAAGGCGTAAGTGAAGATGCGGTACAGCTGCAGGGCCGAGAGGAGGCGGGACGGGAGGAGGCAGACACGGGCGGGCGAGATGGCCGAGAGCGGGGGCAGGAAGAGGGCGACGCAGGCGACGGTAACGGCGAGGGTGACAAACGGCGGGTTGCCCAGCAGGCGCAGCATTGTTTTTCGAGGAACAGAGCGGCACAGGAGCCGGTGGCGCGAAGCGCGGGCGAGGCGGAAGGCGAAGCGAAGCGCGGGCGGGGCGAAAGGCGAAGCGAGGCGATGCGAAGAGGGGCGACGCGAAGCGAAGGGGAGCGAAAGCCGAAGGCGAGGGTGAGCGACGTGCAGGGCGCGGGCGATGGCGATGCGGCGATGCGGCGGGGGTGTGCTCACAAGAAGGGCAGGCGCACGTAAAAGATGGCGGCGCTTTTTTCAAGGCGGCGGCTGCGGCAGGGCGCGCGGCGGAGATCCGGCGGAAGACGGCGGGGCGACGATGAGCGCGCGCGAACTCGAGCAGGTGCTGCAGCGCGTGCAGCTGGTCGCGCTGCCGCTCCGCGCAGCTGGCGCAGTAAAGTACTGCACGTTGGCGCATATTGCGACGCACGTGGTGCACCCCGCGGCGCTGGCGTTCGACGACATGCTCAGCAAGTACCAAGGGTACAGTGCGTTTCAAAAGTACACAATGCCCAAGCGCACACACAAACGACACGTACAGTGCGCGTCTAAAGTATAAGACCGGTCATGTATGAAATACAAGTCACAATGGGCACGGAAATTCTGAATTTTCAGTACACTTTTGATAAAAGAAAGCATAAACTGTCCAAAATGTTTTAGATAACATCAAAGTAAACCAGCAGTCAATAAAACACTACTTCGAAGCATTCAAAAGAATACATTGGGACCAATATATTGATTCAAAGCTTAGCCCTTTTGCGACTAAAAGCTTATGTATGTTACGATAGACTTACAAACTGTTTCAAAAATATACGACATGCTGTGAAATCTCAAAACACTACCAAATGTATACCGTACGCCAGCAAAAATAGGTTTTAGAAAAAAGAAAAATCAAAAAACCGTTTCAAAAACATATGATCATCAATAACAAATCTTTACTGCGCGACGATCAATAGTTTACATCCGTTTTGCTTTTTAACGCCAATAAAACGTTTCGACATAGCATTGATGTACTTTTCTACAGTTAAAATTGGTACAGATTTCCAGCAATTTTTAATACAGTTTTTGAGTTCAAAAACAGTCTGAAATTGCGTTCCATGCGCATAAAACATCCTCACGAGCAGTCTCCAAACGTTTTCAATTGGGTTTACATCTGGTGAGTGCGCTCACCACTCTAAAACAGATACCTCAGATTCCTGTAGCCAATTTTTGATTAAAAATGAAATGTGTACGGGCGCATCATCCTGTTGAAAAATGAAATTATTTTCATGAAAACATAAACCAAACAATAGCAAATAGTTTTGTATAGAACTTCGTGATGTTTTTTCGCATTGATGCTTGTTTCAATAAAGGCAATTTCCGTTAGACGTTTTTCAGAAAAGCCCGCCCAAACCATTACAGAGCCTCCACCTGAATGTATAGTATAAAAATCATGAACTTCCTTACGAAGATTTTGCCAATAAAATTTGTAGCAATCTGGTCCGTCTAAACGGAACCTTTTATCATCTTAAAAAATAACATTTTCTCATTTATTTAATTAGTCTTTTCCAGCACACCAGTCAAATCTATTCTGCTGTTGATCATTTTCGAGAAAGAATTTTTTTTCTATATTTAAATACATTTGTGCTGTTTATCTGCCTACATATAGTAGATTTAGAAACGTTGAGATTGAGATTGTTTTCAATTTTTATGCACGATACTTTTTCTTTGCACAATTCCCTTTTAATTCTTCTTTTATCTGCTGGGCTGAGCTTCTTTGGGCGTCCTGGAGATCGTTTTGAGCCATAAAGATTCGCATTATTTAGAGAAGTAGCGATTGTGACCCTAGAACGCTTTAATTTTTTAGCGATAGCACTGTTGGAATGTTTCTCGGCGTTTACTTTTAAGATTTGAAGCTGTTCTTGCTTGGAAAGTGGCGGGCCTCGAGCCATTTGTACTAGAAAGAAGAGGGTGTACATATCTTTTTGAAACGATTCTACATAGACTATGTGCGAAATCTAGTCTACAGTACAGTTTTGGCGCACTGTTGAGGGGTACAGGGGATTACACGCAATAGTGCTACCCTGTGACAATGGAAAATAAGTGGCACTATTGCGGAGTAGGCACAACTGAATGCACGAGCAAACAAGATGTTCATAAGACCTCTACTATCAGCGTTTGCCGCAATTCCATCCCTCTCTCCCTTCGCTTGGCGTTCAGAAGAGGGGATTTCGCTCTGCGTATGTAGAGAACAGCGTCCCCAACGGCGGAATTAACTGGTACTTCTTCGATAGCCTTGAAAAGAGAACGAATATCGCTCTCCACTGGAAGAACCGCAACAACGCCATCGTCCTCATCGCTATCACACTGAACAACACCGTCTCCGTCACCGTTGGCATCTTCCGCCGCCTTCAATAAAGCATACTCAACAAATGCCTCCTTTAGAGCGTCATCTTTCTCAATTACAAACCACCTCTCAACATCTTTCACGCTCATTTCTTTGGCCAATTGCTCCCTAATGGGATCCCTCTCATCAGATAAAATGGAAAGCGCCTTCAAAGCCTCCATTATTTCCTGAACACTAGATGCTTGTTTCGTGCTCTGCGACATTTCGCCTTCTACTGCGTTAAGTTCTGCGGCATAATGCGCAGGGAGAACAAAAGATTTTCTCCAGCACCTGGAAATTTTCATAGACGAAACGTGATCCCAGCTCTTAGGAACAATTCGACAAACGTCTAACATTTGCGGACCATACCCGTCTGCAAGCCCTTGCATTCCTCGCTTCGCAGTTGCAGACTCACGACGTAACTGTCCAGAATCAATTCCTGAGACTATCTCACGAAGAAGAAGTAACCGATACCTCGTCTTACATGCTGCAATAATTCCCAAATCCATTGAATGATGTATTGAAGTACAGTTGGGAGGCAATGTCAGCATTTCTACTTGATATCTAACATCCTTGATATCCGCTCCATGTGGGCCGCAGTTGTCCATTAGAAGCACGCATTTCCGGGATGTAAACCTTCGCACAAACGGTAGAAATATATCCAAAAACCATTTGCGAAACATAAGTTTCCAACCATGCGTTTTTCTGATGTAAATACGGTACAAATAGGACCCCAAGGCGAATGCATCTTGGATTCTTGGCCGTGCCAATAACAGCCATCGGAAGTTTGGCGGAACCGTCAGCATTATTGCACACGTATGCGCGATCTTTTGCTTTCATTGCCTATGTACCACAAACCGACTTATGGCATTCACCAGGGGCGAGATATGTTCGACAAGGTAGGAGCTTATAGAAAAGACCAGTTTCGTCAACATTGAATATGCAGTCCATGTCATACTCTTTAAGTCGTTCTCGTAGCGTGCTCATGTCCGCCGCAACGCTCTGCGCGGAATCGCTGCCGGCTTTGCCACATAAAGATACTGAGCGCAGTGCATGTCGTTTGACAAACTTGGAAACCCATCCGGTTGATGCACGGAATTGAAGCAGTCGCTGCTTTTCTGTCGATGGCATACTGCTAGACAAAAGTCTCTCTCGAATATGCAGAGTTCTTTGCTGTAGAATGGCATGCGTGACAGGCATTTTGGCGCAGGGCGCGACCTGTATGAATGTGAGAAGATTAGTATCTATGATCTGAAAAGGCAGGGATCTCACTGTTTTTGTTAGTAAAGAAAGTGAGTTTGCATTGTTCTGATCAACTAAAGACGTGGTTTTCCGTTTTACGTTATTGACGGTGCGCCGAGATATGGAGAAACGAGACATGATAACGCCGGCATCGTGACCTTGCCTCAGTAGATGCGAAATCTCAATTTGTTGCCGGAGATTGAGGCGGTTACGCTTTTGAATTGGTATAGAGGTAGAGTTCATCATGTTTGACCCGAGTATGGAGTCTTGAGATCGAAAATGATGTCGGGTTGTGGACAGAGGCCTATAAGTTCGCGATCTCGATTGCGGGTCTTCTTTGCTTGGACGGCTGTCCTAAAAGTGTGCCACGCGCCTGAGGGTGGCATTAATGAGAGGGAAGCACTGCTCAAAGTGGCACTATTTCGTGGTCCCCCTGCAATATGTTTTTGAAATGCCCTGTCCTATCAGGATATTATTGGGTGTCGTCGGAAATACTTTGCTTCAAGTCTGCCATGTGTTCGCTTTTTTTTTATGTCTAGCACCCTATTCCCCCGTGCTCCCAGCGTGAACAGATTTGTTCACGCCAGAGCAGGATTAAATTCGCAGAAAAAGCGTGAATCACGCTGCGCAGCGTGAAATCACTCTGCGCAGAGCGTGAAGCTCACCCCGAAGCAGAGTGAAGCTCACACTGCGGCTGGTGAAGTTCAATCTGCGTCCGATATCCCCACGGGCGTTTACCGCTCTCACGAGAGCCCCTTGAAGTTCATTGTCACCGTATTCCTCAATGTCGCCTTCGAATCGTCGCGTATGTGTTTTTACGCCGTTTCCGTCAAAAGCATGTCAACGTATTCTCGCTCTGCTTCAAGACAACGCGATCGAACACGATATTGACGGGGATAAAAACGTAGAGCATTCTAGCTCGCTTGATGATCGCTCGTAAAAGCACTCTCCATCTCAAATGATAAATAAAAATGACCTCAGTGGTGGCTCTGAAGATCCTGAAATACATCCCACCAATGAAAGCGAACGAAATCTCCATCAGCTGGCTTCAGAATATCAGGATATGTTTGTGGACAGTGCGGATCCTTCATTCGATTGCAGTGAACTCGTGCAGAAAACACCACATCTTTATAGCGATGATTCTTCACTACAGCCACTTGATATTACGATGGATGAAAGTGAAGTGTAGTCTTTGCATGTGGATCTGAATGGGAGGTCTTCAAAGGTGAACATTAACAGTTGTGCAAATGCAGATGAAGCTCAAACAACTGCATCGGAAGACTTTTGGTCCCCGTTGTTCGCGGACCCATCGGACTACATCACAGAGTACCATTAGGATGAGGAGGTTATTAACGGACCCCGCATGCAAAGTACGGACACAGATGACCTGCAGCGAGCGTGCAGGAGGGCAGCGCATCAAAATTGAGGCTTGGTAGGGTGTAAATACGAGACGGCACTTAAGGATGTTACGATATAGCTGGAAGATAGGGATATTACGCTCACAGAATTCTGCATGATGTGAGCCAATAAATATTGCCACAACTCACATGTAGCGACCAGTTGCAGAATTCTTGCTAAACGACATCACTAGATTGCAGAATTAGGGCATGTTAGTGAACTCTTTGTGCGTTTTCTTCCCACCAATACATCATCCAGATCCAAACACATCACCGAAGCGATCTCCATCCGCAACCCAGAATGGCGGAGCACTTCTGTCCGACCGACTCATCTATACCTCCACCAAACAACAGCAGTGATATTCAGCAACAATCTGAAGAGTTGGCACCACGCGGTCGTTGTTCACGATTCACGCCGAGTGAGGATTTGGTACTGGTTCGCGAAACAGCTGCAGCAAAAGCTCATATCGCACAACGTATTCGGGAAACAGGAGAACGCTTTCAGATGGCTGCATCGAAGGTGAATGCTACACGTAAAGTGTCATCTTCAGTTATCTGGAAGAGTGTACAAGATCGATACAAGCGGCTGCAAGCGCGCTTTGATGAACGAGAAAAGATCGAAGCGTGCATGAGCGGGATAGGTGGCGAGGGCGGCGAGTTAGACGACCTTATTTATCTCATGAGGGAAGAAAAGGACGCTGCTGAGGACGAGAGAAACTCTAAGCGGCAAAAAACTCTGGAAAGAGATGAAGAAAAGGATCGTCTTAATGCTATATTGTGTGTACGTGCTGTTCTTCGGACGGTTGCCAACAGCGGCATGGAGGATGAAGACAAAACCACCCGCGAGGATGTCATCACACCGAGAAAGCAGCGGCGAAGTGCGTTACGATCGAATACACCCGGCTTCGGCCACCATTCTAAAGCGATATAGCGGTGCTTGTTTTTATGATGGAAAAAGCTGATTCTCGCCGGCACGCGGTTGAGACGAAGATGCTCCGCTTGATGGCGCGAGGTTTGAAGAAGAGTTCAATCTTCATCGCTCTCGCGAAGTCGAGCGCGAAAAAGATCGTCTTGAGCGCCAACAGGACCGCGAGAGAACGGCTGAGCTCGAGTTCGACGAAGCCCACCTCATGATGGAGGTTCTCGTCGACAAGCTCGGTGGTTCAAGCGGAACTGGCCCGGTGCCTACTTCGCAACGCGACGCCATCCACGCGAAAGGTATCGTTGATGCAGACTCGGAAGGGCTGCGCTTCGCAACTCCGCGGTAAACACCAAGCACTGCTTGTCGCTACACTCGTTTCATTGCCCTACATTTCATTTCGCCAGTCAATGAACTCTTCAAAAGTAGGGGTTTGCCATTCGAAGTACGTTGCTACTTGATTAGATTACAGCGTGGTTCTTGCGTTCGACAACAGCATGCTGTTTACGTACAGTAAGCCAACTAGAGACTGTAGAACACGCATTTTGTGTTTGTTGTCAACAGTGCTTCAGTACTGTTTAACATCTTTAAACATCCACTCGACGATTATTCGTGCGCTAGACATGGCTTTGTTAAAGGCAGCTTCGTTTTGGCTCAGTTCAGAGCCTTTGAATGGAATCCTGAGGTACTCACGCTCGTTGTAACCGCTATCTTCGTAAATGCAGAATTGCATCTCGGCGAAGAATAAGAACTCCTCTAGCTGCGCGTTGATTCCGAACCTCACGTAAACAGTCCAGCCATGCCTACGCCTCTCGAATGGGCCGAATACGTGCATGAACATGCCGTCCGGCGTTGTTATAGCTTGAAATTTTAAGCTGTGTTTTCTTTTGTGTCCATTGCACACTATTGCTTGTAGTCCGTAGTCGGATTGCCACGCAATTCCAAGAATGGTACCATCATTAAAGCCAATACAAATTTGTAGGGCACCATACTTGTTTCCCATGGCAGCAGCATACCGTTGAGCGTTGTTTTCAATAAAAAGGCCACGCAGAGATCCAGGTAAGAGGTGCCCTCTGTTGTTGATGAGATCTCCATGCCTTCCCAGAATATCTTACACAGCTTTGGAGCGTATTTTCGGAACAGTAGCTCGACATCTGTCCAACAAAAAGGTGTGGCAAACCGTTTGAGAATGACGCATGTTGTTAATGGAGCAGAACTGAAATAACGGTTGCGACTGGTCACATACTCAACAACCTGTCCTTGCGCAAAGCACACAATTCGAGGTATATCCGTCTTCAGAAATCGGAAGTGACTTAAGCAGGTGGCATCGTTCATATTTGCGAATGCATCTTCGAAAGAAGTCCTCGAAACGAGACGACTATGTTATATGAATGTTTGCTAGTTGAAGCGAGCTCTATCATAATGATTGAGCGGTATAGACGTGACTTCTGTTTGTACAGACCTCGGACTTTGCGCACGTCTCTGAATGAGAAGAAGAAAGATAGACCTCCATTTTCGGGCGGTACGAAAAGACAGGGTCTTTTTATTAGCTTGCAAAGTTGACTTGCGCGGCATTGGGTTGCTAGTAAGGGAAGCGATAAGGCAAAAGTGAAAGTGCGGATTCTGAAGTAATACGCCCTTTGGTAGAATTACAAACGTGCGTAATTGTAAAGTATTAGTTATGTGAGCAATGCTAGTAGGAGTGCAGAACCTTGTGTAATGAAGTTATTTGGCACACAGGTTTTGCAGAAGTATCCACTGCGTAATATCTGTACTGCGGACCATTTCCTTGGAAGTCGTTTTGTAAACGAAGCGAAGGACTTTATCGACAACGTAATCTTTGAGGTTAAAGTACAATTGAAGAAGCAATCAGTTATTGATGATTCACAGGTTTCTCTTCTGAATGTGTTTGATGTTTTTCTACAGAAATGTTTGCTGGAGAAACTGAGCTGGTACGTTAACCAAGTATTACCGGCAAGGCAGGAAAGGCCGACGAATGTCATGGAGCTGAAAGGAGTAATAATAACGTACATTCTCGCCGCTTCAAATGAAACCTCTGTATCGGTGATGACTGCAACAGAAAACCATGAATTCCACTTCCATACCGGAGTCTCTGGGAAGCGCTACATTGAAATCTGGACGGCGATGAGTAGCACTAAGAAGCGGTGTCGACGCCACGAAAATCAAAGTACTCGCAGTAATGTATGGTCCAAGAAACCAGTGCTTGGTAATCAGATGATAACGAAGCTAGAGCAGGAGGTATCCGCAATCAACCGTGGATATCTGAATGTGCCCGGGGAAACAATTCTAAGCTTGAATGACGATCACCAGAGATTGCGATCACGTGCGGTCACCCACCTTACTAACTTATCGCACCTGAACAATCCTCAGAAAGCGCTCAGTCCAGTGAACAATGCGTTGTGTTTAGAACTCGCTTCGGGAATTCTGGCTAGGCATTACTCCCGACCGGAAGAAAAGCTCATACATGTCCGGGAGAGACTGGTGCAGCTTCTGCAAGGAGCGGACACTCCGGGGGCGTTGAAACAAATGACAGACGCAATATTTACTGCAGATCGTAGGTACAATGGAATGGAAACAATTTATTTCATAACAGATAGACTCGGCGCAACTGGAATCGGGACGCACAAGAGGAGTCTTGATTTTCCTTTTGTATTCGGGGAAGGACCTGTGCAAAAGAAACATTAGGGTATGGTTGTGCAGGAGAAGGGCTACAGGGCTGTCTACAGTGCCACAAGACCAGCAAAGGAAAAGAGCGGCAGAGTGGCGTCCGCATTATTTTGTAGTAATCGACACCAATGAGAAGGCTAAGTGTAGTAAGAACTGTTTCAAAAACATACGACATGATATGAAATTTCAAAAAAACCACTAAATGTATACTGTACTCCTACAAAAGTAGGTTATAGAAAACGTAAAGTCAAAAAACCGTTTCAAAAACAGATAGTCATCAACAACAAATCTCTATTGCGCTACGCTCAATAGTTTTTTTGCATACTTTTTGCTTTATAACGCTAATGCAACTTTTCAGCACCAAATTGATGTACCTTACCGCATTTGAAACTTTTATAGATTTCCAGCAGTATTTTGTACAATGTTTGAGTTCCAAAACTGTCTGAATTTCCCTTCCAGGCGCATTTACAATCCTCGCCAGCAGTCTCCAAACGTTTTCGATTAGGTTCAAGTCTGGTGAGCGCGACGGCCACTCTAAAACATATACCTTTGACTTCTGTACCAATTTTAATTTAAAGATGCAATGAGTACAGGCGCATTATCCTGTTGAAAAAAATTTCTTCATGGAAACATAAACCAGTCAACTCTCTTTTGCTTGTGTTGGTATTGGAGAAAAAATGCTTTCTTCATTTTTTTATACTTAAATAAATTGATGTTGTTTATCTGCCGCCCCATAAAGTAGTTGATTTTGAATCGTTGAAATTGATATTTGTTTCAGTTGTTTTGCACCGTATTTTTTCTATGCAAAACTCCCGTTTAATTCCTCTTTTCTCAGCTGGACTGATCTTCTTACAGGGTCCTGGACATCTTTCCAATCCATAGAGAGTCGAAATTTTGAGAAAAGTAGCAATTGTGACCCTAGAACGCTTTACTTTTTGAGTGATAGCACTGTTGGAGAGTTTTCGGGCTTGTACCTTTATGATTTGCAGCTTTCATTGCTTTGAAAGTGGAGAACCTCGAGCCAGTTTCACTAGAAAGAAGACGGTGTACATTTCTTTTTGAAACGATTCTATGTAGACTATGTGCATAATCTGGCCTACAGTACAGTTTTAGCGCACTTTTAAGTGGTAATATGTTTTTGAAACGCAACTTACTTCCCCGCACTTCCTGATACCAACGTGTAGCAACCAAATCGAGATTCCCCATCGTGGTATGCACCATGAAGAATTACCTAATCTGGGCCTGGTCGCCAGCTCACTTTGCCCGACCTTTCTGCCGTCAAGTACCGTAGACAATGGTAATTAAAAAAGCGTGAACTTCTTTTTTCTGGATTGTTCAACTCACAAGTGCTGCAACCCTTTCGGCTTGATAAATTGAATGATACAATGACCTAATTCACAAACTGTTGGGGATGAAGAAGACTCTATTGCTGATGACGTAGTGGAATGTAACCCGGACAAATCGGGAGAAATAGTTTGGTATAGAGGTAATGATTGTGAATTTGCCGCCTCAGACGTAGGACTAAAGGAAAAGCAAGAATTTTTCAGCAATATTGCGTATTGCTGAAAGTGGTGTAGTGCAAGTCCACTCTATTTGTGTCAAGCGCATCTACGCAAACGCGCTTACGCGCACAAGAAAGAGTTAGGACTGTTTTGTCTCTTTCTCATTATCTTTTTTTTAAATTGCATTAGAATGTAGACCAGCAAAGAGCTTTTTCTACGAGGCAGGCGATCGAAAGCACTTCAAATTGATGAACCGATGGCCTATTTTGGACTACAGCTGGCCACCCCAATGCATTGCCGCAATCGATTGAAAGACTACTGGAAAAACTCAGAACTGTTGAGCAACGCATTCTTCAAAAGTTAATTGGTCGAGAAACTCTCATGAGTATTCGTGCAGCTCTACATTTGTACGCTTTCTATGATCCTGATGTCGCCGTTTTAGATCTTCTCTGGCACAGTCGCCCTATTCTTGAACATTTTGTTAGGAATCCAGCGACCCTTGCGCTTCCTGTCGGTGTTGGCTAATTGTATGAGAATACGGTACGATACGAAGATCGCACAGCCTCTCGCTCTTATATAAAGAGCAAACCCGTGAAGAGTGGAATCAGGTTTTATGTAGTCGTTGGATGGTCGCACGCTTAACTACACAGCCTTCGAGACAATGGTTCCGGAAAGAAGAGTGGCCTACGTCCAGTTCAAAGGTACACCACGTTCTTTCGAATCTCCGTGGAGCGGTGCAACGAAAAACAGATAGTACGCTAGTCCCAAAGTGTGTACCGTCCTCATTGTTATGTGCCCAAATGGAACATCAAACACACTTGTATGGCACACCAGAGCACGGACGACTTATGGTAACGGATAAGATCTACATGCAACATCTCCTGGCTCGTCCACTATATCGCTCGAGCGATGGCAATTGCAAAGTTCTAGGAAGTGTGAGAATTACAAATGTTGCTGGCATCACCCGGCCTGCGCCGATAGAAGTCATAGAAGAGCTCAGACATGTTCCAAGATGGGAATAGCGATTTGTAAAAGTGTTGGAGAAGAATAGTGTTCTAAATAACCTTCCTCAATTGGCATAGAAGGCAGGTCTCGTGGTTTTCAAAGACAGATAGGTAGTTTCGTTCTGCACAAATTCTTTAGTCGATACGCCCAAATCTTGCATTCACAAAGACGTTCATCACGCACTTACCTGTGTCCATGGTTTGGCTAATTTCCAAAGATGGATCGGAGAGAGGTCATTCCAGCGCACAGCTCTGCAGGTTCCCTTTATAAATGTGGCACACAACGTGTTCAGGAATGGTGTGAAAAGGGTCGATCAGTTTCGATCTTCCACTGCGACATTGCGGAAGGAGAAAAGTGTACCGATGAGCATATTGACATTGGTGTTGGACGCAGCGATTCTCAATGCTCATACACTTCTGGATGCCTTCTCGAAACTTAGAGAGACCATTATTTACCCTACAGAAGTAAAGGAGCGTATTTTTCAAAATAATGACATGGATCCTGTTGAGTATAAATAAGTTAGAGCTTCGTTGGTTCCGATTAATCCAAATCATGACGGAAAGTTTTCTTTTCTGCGTCCCGATGCGCCCATCGAATAATCGCATATGTTGCACGGAAAAGACAATCGAAGACGTCTGCACTGTATGTCATGTGGTTTGTTGTCAGAGAGTGGGCGGGGAGGTTACACTTGTAGTAGTAGCTGACTCTTTCTGACTTTTTTACTTACTGAAAACCCTTGAAGCCTTACCAATTTCTCCTGGGAGGCTTCTGAGGTTTGGTTCTTATTAAGATACTGACAACCGTTGAATGTTTAAACCAGGTTCAAACATTCACGACTGTTTGTTATAATTCAATTTGGAGCGGTCATAATTCTATTACATTTGAAGCGGTTTTAATTCTATTATATTCACCCTCTCTTAGAACTTGTCGTCTGTGACATGTTTTCAAACTTCTTAACAAGTTCAGAACAGTTTCTTCACTCATTCTTGTTTATCCATATCGCTTCTTTTTCTGTAACTCCTTCAAACTGAACCAAATACTGTCTTTTTCGGTTTTGTTTTCGTTTGATGAGTATCGCAATAACCTCTTGCTCTACGATGCCGTCCACATCAACCATAACAGTAAGTGTGTTCTTGTCCCCCTTCCGTCGACTAAACCTGCGTAAACGAGAAACGTGAAACACATTATGTGCTTTTTTCATGACTGGCGATAATTCAAACTTTTAAGTTACTGGACCCATTCCTTCTTTGACTGTAAACGGTCCCATGAACCGTGGTTTCCATTTCTCATCCACACCTGATCTTGGCTCTGCACTTGTGATATCGACTTTCAATAACACCAATTCCCCTATTTTGAAATCAACTTGTTTCCGTTTCTTGTTCGCATAAAATGTCTGTTGTGCTATAGCAAATGACAAATTGTCCTTAGCAACGTGAGTAAACACCTGGCATCTCTCTAAGTAGTCTATGGCTGCTGAACAAACTGTGCCTCTCTGGCAAATACTCCTCGTTAGGTCAGATTCTGGAATACGACCGATGTCCACTTCGAATAAAGTTTATCTTGTACTTTTGTTCGCAGAAGCGTTGTAATGAAATTCTACTGCACTAAGCATATTGTACGATTTAGCAGGATGTTTCTGCACTTTGCTTCTGATCATTGCCGAGAGAGTTCTGATCATGTTTTCAGATCTCCAATCCGTCTCTGGATGTTTTTTTGACGCCATTTTCAAGTTCACCACAATCATTTTGGTGATATCCTTAAAACTGTGTGAGGTAAACAATTTGTCTCGATCGAGTATGATTGTTTTTAGTATGATATGTTTGGAGAAAACGTGATCGAAGAGCAACTGAACTACTTCTATGAAATTGATAGTTTACTTCGTGAGAATGAAAATGGCTCTTTTCGAAAGCTTCTCAACCACTACCAGCACTGAGTCGTTCCCCGAATGAGCTGGCGGAATCCTGGAGAGAAAATCCATTAAGACCACGTCCCAATCAATTTGTGGTACTTAATGTGGCTGGAGCTTTCCACCGCGTAGGGTTCTTGTCTCCTTGTGGAATTGAAATTCTTCACAAGGCCTTACAAATTCTTGAATATATGCATATATTGTTTTCCAGTAAAATGTCTTCTGCAGAGTAAATATGTCTTTTCCCAACCTGAATGTCTAAGGAGATGAAATTCCTTTGTTATTGCATTCCGAAGAATCACATTCCATGTAAGTACTATCCAGTCTACCGTACCTTTTGAGTTCCAGTAAATCATACCATCTCTGAATTCGTGATATGATATGTACATTGACAACTTCTTAGTGGAAGGAGTATGACCGTCCCAAAGAACCTCCAAGATGCTCTTCGTCCATTCGTCTTTTCGGTATTGATCTCGAATTGTCGAAAACAAATCCTTCTTGTGTAGACGAAGTGACTTGAATGTTATATGATTCTCATACATTATGCTAATGGCCTATCATGCAGTATTCTTCGTGCCTTTGATGGGTGCTACTTCAAAAATATAGCACTTTAATTCGTCAAGCCATCGCATTTGCATTCCTGAGAGCTTTGCTTTTGTCTGTAAATACTTCATTGGTTCATGATCCGTGCTAATTATGAAAGGATGATCTCTAAGGTATATGGCCCACTCACGTAACGCGATCATTATAGCCAATAACTCTTGATCTGGTGTGTCCCATCTCGTTTCGGTCTCCTACAAACGAGGAGAAAGGTACGCTATCGGTTGGCCATACTGTTCCAACGTGGCCCCTTCGGCGTACTTCGATGCGTCTGTGGTCAGGACCAATGTATGTTTTGCTGATGGATGACGGAGCACTGGTGCTGTAGTCAGTATTCGTTTCAGTTCTTCAAAAGTCTTATTCTGTTCTTCTCTCTAATGACATACGATTGGACGCAGCAGCTCGGTGATAGGTCGCGCTACTTCTGCGAATCCTCTGATAAGCTTTCGGTAGAAGTTTGCCAGGCCCATAAACTTCTGCACACTTTTCATTGATGTGGGCACAGGCCAATCTTCTAATGCTTTTAAAAGCCGTCTCTGTGTGAGCACACCATCTGAATTGATTCTGAAGCCCAAATATTCAACCTCGGTAGCCCCGAAATTATTCTTGATCGGTCGTACATACAGCTTCTCTTTCCGCAGTAGGTTGAATAGCTTCCGAAAATGATGTGTTTGCTGTTCCGTGTTTTTACCATAGATGAGAATATCATTGAGGTAAAGGACCATGCACTAGCCATGTAAGTCCCTCACTACATATGCCATTAATCTTGAGAAGGCTGCTGGTGCGTTGGTTAGACCAAAACATAAAACGCGCCATTCGCACGATCCATGTCGGATTCGTATTGTTGTTTCTTGACAATCGTCCTCCTTGAGTCTCACCTGAAGGCAGCCCCATATTAAATCGATTTGTAAAAACATCGTTGCACCGGCTACCTGATCAATGCCTTCGTTGATTAGTGGTATAGGGCTGTCGTCTGCAGTCGTTATCTTATTAACGCTCGACAATCACACACCAATCGTAAATCTCCATTTTTCTTCTTAATGAAGAAGAATGAAGCTCCATATGGCGACGATGAAGGTCTCACTAGACCCTTCGATAGGCAATTCTGTGATTGTTTCTTCAACTCCTTCAACTCAACAGCTGAAAGTCTTACGATTGGCCGATCAGGAGGTTGAGCGCCGGGTAGGACGTTGATTTCAAATTCCATTCCGCGTTGCGGATGTAGCTCATCCGGCAACTCCTCCTTAAAAATTTCTTCAATCTCTGTTAACAGATCTTGAAATTCAGGAGCACAATTTTTCTCGGACGCTGGAGATTCTTAGTCTTTAACCATCTTGACAGAAAATAGCTCTCATTTTTCCTTCTTTATTTACTTGCACAATCTCTGCAAGGAAATCTGTTTGAAACAAACGTTCTTCTGTGATGTAGAGTGTTCTCTTCTGGGAGCTATAGAAACGAAAGTACCATTTCTGCGTTTCATCATGATCCCGTTGCTTTGCTAATCTATATGTGGATTGTGTTTGCTCAACCAAGATCGAGCAAGTATTGTGGTTGTGGTTGGCTCGTCACTCTCTTTGTTCATACTGATGAAAAGAATCCTTTCATCACTTATGAAGGCATTAATATTTAGAAAGCCTTGTTTTTCGCCATGTCCTTTAGTTTTTTAAAGTATTTCAATTCGACCTGCACATCTTGAACATTCCGTACGTCCAGTTTCATTTCTTCTGCGTCGTTTATTGAAAAGAAATTGTGGGACGCGTAGGAGTCGACCACTGTCTTCACTGGATATCCTCCTAGACTTGGGCCATAAATCCATTGATCGTCCTTTGCATGGTTCAAAGCAGAAATAAAAGGCAATTTTCTTTCTAAATTGCCTGCTGGAGTGACCTCTTCGTGCGGCATCACTCGTTTTCTGAGTGAGTTGAGCTCTGTTCCTGAGAAAGATGTTTGCGGCAAAGGTGATTTGGATCGCTCCACCCCTTCTTGCCACACCTTCCATACCAATCGTCTCGTTTGTGAAGCCCTAACTCTCCTTGCTTCAAAGGGCCCCAGCTGATATCATCTGGGTTCTTGGTGCCCATACTCATTTCTTTTGAGCAACTTGAACCGTGGCTATTCTTTCCATTTTTGTTCTCGGTTCTCTTTCACACGTGGTCTTTATGAAATTAATTGTGCTGCTCATCGGCGATTTTAAACGGTAGCTCCAGAGTTGGTGCGTAGTCGAGAGCAGGCTGCATAGATACGTTTCCCATACGATCCGTGGGTCGTTAAGTAGGAAATGGTTCAGTGAACTTAGCCATATACTTCTTCGGAAGACTATTGGAAAAATTATATATAAGCTTCATTGCGATGGGTTCCATGAAGCGTCACAAGGTCTTCAAACTCTGTGATGTGATCATCCATGGATCTAATAACTTTCAAACGGAAATCCGTCAGCTTAAAACGAGCTGTCGCTTGCTCGTTTGAGAGTACGAACTTCATAATAATCGCTTTTTCTAACTATTCTATAGTTTTTGGCTCGTTATATTCTCTTTTCGGACAAAGCTTCCATGACGCTGCCCTGTCTTGAAAATGAAATTCTGCCAGGTCAAGCAAATTAAGCTCTGAGTAGTTGTACAGCTTTCCGAGTTTCCTAACTGAATAACAAAGGCTTGTAATCTTTTCAGTTGCTCTATAGGACGCATTTCCAGAGAACGTTCCTACTGGCGGTGCTTAAAATGCACTAGAGATTCCCGTCGACTGCGGCTGACTGTTCTGCTGCAACCAAGATTGTAGATTAACGATTGTGCTGCTGTCCGATTGAACTGTGTTTCGCAGCGCTTGCAATTCCTTGCGCAGCTGCAGTAACTGGGATGCCTCAATCACGTTACTTTCATCTTGATCCTGTGCCCTATAGCTACAAGACGATTGTGCCATCGTGGTAAAAGGACTGGAGTTCTGGTTTCCTGTGACGTACCCTTAGATGCTACCATACATAAGTGTAGCTGACCCTTACTGACGTTTTCACTCACTGTAAACCCTTGAGGCCTTACCTCTTTCTACTTGGAGGCTTCTGGGGTTCGGGTCTTGTAGAGCTACTGACAACCGTTGAATGTTTGAATCAGGTTCAAATATTCACGACAGTTTGTAGTACCTGAATTTGGATCGGTCGTAATTCTATCACATTTGGAGTGGTTGTAATTCTATTACAACAGTATGTTCTCATGCATGTAATTTGGTCGCGGCTTGCACGTAAACTGCTTTACTTTCTTCTTCAATCTTTGGGCTCTTCGGAGTACTCGTCCAGTTGTTTTCCAAGCAATTATGTGGGCAAAAGCAAACATCTCTTCTAAAGCTCATCGTAATATACGAAGCAAAGTAACTGCATGTCTATCGACCGCGAAGGTTTTTTTCAAGACCTAAACCTACTGTGATTTGAAGCCCATATAAGTGCCAGGATCATCTGGCCATATGTTTCTGATTCCCTAAAGCACACAGTGTCGTACTTGTACGCGCTTATGTTTGCAAACTATGCAACGTCTCTCGGAAACATAGACTGTGTACGCTGTCGTCCGAGCTTTATTGATCCTTTTCCCATACATTTTATGCGCAGGGAACGACGTTGCTTTTCTTGTGACAAAACTGGACGCTAGTTGCGTCCAGTAACATGAAACTCCGCCGTACTAGGCGCATGCAACATCTTCCTTGCCCTTTGTGACTTCTGAGAGGTTAATAGTGATGTAGTTGCTGTGGGCTTTGTTTTGTGTCTGCCAACTGTCGTGAAAGAAAGGATTTATCGTTTCAGTATTCAACGCCATATACGTCACATGGGCAGCGTCTTGAATTGCGTCCATCAAGATTCAGATATAATCAACTTCGCACTGCAGCAATTTCACAATTCGAATGGGCTCTGAACTAAATGGCAGACTGAACGACGATGTAGTTTGCTTCTATAAATCGTGAGTAGGTGCGATTTTTTGTACCGCACCTGTATGGTTTGCACTGCAAAGGTATATGTGCCTGTGCGAAAGGCACAGAGAAAAGTGTAAATTTAATTCAACTACAGAACTTTTTGAACCACTCACTTGAGGTGGCGCTCCGAATGCTCATTTGTCTTTGCTTATGTCTACTTCTGTAGAGACATAAGAAATTTTAGTCGTAAAAGGGTTAAACTCCACGACTCGCTTAGTACTTTGTTCTGGCTCCTTGAGCAGTAAGAACAGCTACGCAGCGACGCTGCAGGCTGTCAATATGAGCTTGCAGTACCATATCATTTAATACTTACCCACTCAGTAGACATGATTTCTTTTAACTCTGCCAAAATGCCAAGTTTGCTTGCGTTGTAATACAAACGACGTTACCAACTAGCCTAAAGAGTTGGAATGGAATGCATGTCGGGCGCACGGCTACGTCACGAAAGTAAAAGAATTTTTTTCGAGATAAACCAATCTACAGAGTGCTGGAGCACGTGAATACGACAGTTATCTTGCTGAAAAAACCATGATTCTCCGTTCGTTATTGCGGCACATTCAAATAAACTATCAGCGAGAAGGTTTGTACGTTTTGAAGAGTCTGGATCTACATCCATATTCTTCAAAAAACCTCTTACAAAACCAGAAACACAGCCCCGACCCATAAGATCTTCTCCTTCTTTCTGACGTGTAGAAAAGTATGCTCTGCCAAGCCCAATGCATGCCAAAATAATGAAATTCTTCAGGGCCCTCCAGGTAAAACTTCTTTTCATCAAAACAAATAACTTTAAGACATTGTAATAAACTCAAAGTGACGTGTTCTGCAGCCCAATTCCAACGGGCGTATTTATGATTTGTTCTTAAAAAGGAAGTGTGTTTTGCTGTCCTGTACACAAACTGATTCTTGTCTATAAACGCACAACGGATAGTTGAAACAGATATTGGGAATTGGAGAATGTTTCTTGCACTGTCCTGTACACAAACTGATTCATGTCTATAAACGCACAACGGATAGTTGAAACAGATATTGGGAATTGGAGAATGTTTCTTGCAGCACAGAACTACTATCCCCTGTTTTTTAACATTCTTTGACGAGCCTTGATTTTTGTCAGACTGTCAGCTTTTCAGATTTTTCGTTTTCATAATTCGTGTGATACGTTGCAGTCGCTTTCAAATATTTTTTACTAACCGTCTAAGAACGTGGGATGGCTGCAGCAATCTTCCAATGCTGTAAAATTGTCCATGTTGAGCTTTAATCGCATTTTTTTCTGCATCCGTTTGGGAAGCCCAAGATCCATGGATAAAGTATTGTAGGGCTCTGTGACGAAAACAAGAGCTCGGGGAATCTTGCAAGGGGTATGCAGGATAAAGAAGGGGTCCGCTACTATCCTCTCTTGGCGCGAATGGTAGCACCACTGTTCTGGTCTTATATTTTTGTCTTACTCTGTTTTCTTATTGCACAGTCTTTTCCAAGATCATATCACGTTGGTGTCAAAGTAAAAAAGATTTTGATTTTGGTACTTTTCTTAACTGAGACCCAGTGATGGAGGCGAGGTTCATATCGTTGGTCAGTGTAGGGAAAGGATGAGCTCAAGCTATGTATACAATATGACCATCAGCGCAAGTCTGCCGGGAGCCTTTTCTAGCTCTGAAAGATGGAAGTGTCTTTACGTAGGGGCTTCTAAGCGACTGTTAGAATACTAAAGTGCACGAAAACGTTCTTCTATCTGAGTTTCCGTGAGAAAAAAGTACGTAAACGTTCCTGTCAGTAAGCCAAAACTATCCGTACTTCACACAGATCCCCGTCGAGTTAGGTTCCTCGAACAATAAGAGGCGTATTCGCAAAGAAAAGGACAGCGTTCTTAAAATGCGAGCATCAGAACGTCTTGTTACATGAATCTGTGTCATCGGTAATTCTTTTAGAGATGTCAGTATTACACAAGCCTTCATAAAAATTCTTATTCATCTTGGTTGAAAGCTAAATGCTCCATTTTGTTAAAGCATCCACGATATATACGTTCTCCGGTATTCACGTGATTATTTTGAGTGCGTCGTATTCAAACGCACCTCGGATCGTTGTCACTGTCTTTCTTAGCCTAAATTCGCGGTATTCGTGTAGAGTGGTTATGGGGTCAAAGAGAGCTTTTGAAGCGACCAGTATGCAATGCACAATGCTAATGTTTTCGAATATGTTTCACAGAGATAGGTTCTTATCAAACCCGCAGTTTTCTGCTTCTGCACACGCCCAGATCTCCGCGCCGAACGATGAATGGGTAACTCTTCTATGTTACGTGCTGGATCAGTACCGAGGATGGAAAACTGCATCTCTGTTGTCATTCATTACAATGCGTCCGGCACAAACAATCCCACTTTATCCAAACGTGATTTCGTTGCAACCATGAGATGCATCCGACGAAATGACGAGTGCAATTATACCTACTGCCATTGGGCGGACTAATTTAATTGCCAATTTTAAGGATGTAAGTTTCTTCAGCATAGCGTTGGCTTCGATGAGGTATTTCAGCGTGAGATTTCCGAGCGCCTGTTGCATTCGGGAGTTAGCAAAATGATGCTTGGGGTAATACGGCGTATCCCAAGTACATAAGAGTTCCAGCTAGAGATCTTTGCAGGTGAATCTCATTGTCGATGGCTTTTTTATCCTTCTCTTGCCACGGGTCTTTGAAAAGACAATCCAATTTACGCGCGACATGTATAGGTTCATTGAGAGATTGATGTAGTAGTAATCATCTTTCTCAATATCCCAGCCAGCGAAATTCAGTTTCTTTCCAGTCCTTACCTTTCTGACTCCCAATTCTTCTGCTAAAGTGTCAATAAAATGCCTGATATATTCATGTTGGCCTGCCATGAGCAGGTCGTTAACGATATTGGCAATGATGAGGGTGATGTGTGTGTCCGTGTCCAAATTGATCCGCTTTCAAGAAGAGCTAATTGACGCCAAAGACCCTATTTAGGTTTGCTTCTCCCCATATCCCTGATTCGCTTCGCTTCGCTCATAGTCGTTCTGCTTCTACAATTGCGTGGTGTAAATTTGGGAGGTTCCGTAAAACACCTCTCTTCTTTCCGAACTCTTGGGCAAGGCGTACGCATATGCCACGCTGAATGGGACCTCTCCTTAGGAAGGCTCTTTTTACGTCTGCTACGGAAAACCCGAAGTTAAGGCAATTTGTAATGCTTCTAAGTAAGCTGACAATGATCATGTCTGCATTAGAACAGTCTTTCCTTATCTCGTTCTTCAAATCGTGGCGGTTCCAATGCGTGAGAAGTTTTACCTGGAGCTTTTCATATTCGTCTTTATTTTGCTTTATCTTGAAGAAAGTTTGAGACAATGTTACGTTAGCATGTCACGGCACGCAATCTTAGAGTATTTCTGCGTAGGCGTCCATCCAATTTTCATTGTGCTCTTTCTGGATCGCGTTCTGAAGAATCCACGGTGGAGCGAATTGTACCTCGTGGCCACACACTTTCTTGGATCCCATTACTCTCTGGATGTCCGTCAGAATTTCTTGCTCCTTGCTTTGAAGGGTCTGTGTTTAGGGCAGCTCCGGTTTGTAGGGCATTTGCTTCGTGTATTCTCCCATGTCTTCGTAGACTCGATCCCTAGCTTCTGTGACTGTCATACGGGGTGCGTTGACCAGTTTGAGCTGCCTTATATAATGTTAGCTCTCGGAATATTTGCTATCCAAGTCCAGGTCAATATAGTTCTCCTAAAGGCCATCGGGTAGTTCTCGTGCTAAATCAGAGATGAATCTCAATCTAAGGTCCTCTTATGCAACTTTCGACATTTGAGCACGGGGTCCTGTCCGTACTTTGACGATGTGCTGCTGGGGAGCGACAATTGTGGCTGCCTTTTACTTGTCCGGTTCATTCTGTTTCGATGAGTCGTAGACGAACAGCATTTCATCTCTTGCTTTTATTTCTATTCGTGCAAATGTGAAATGTTTATTTGACTTCAAGAGACGTTGAATTTTTCTGGTCGCCGTCTGTTCGGCATGTGCTATTAATAGTTCTTCAGGTACTGGTTTTTGTGGGGCGGAATGCATAGAAGGCCTATCTCCTCGAACAAGTTCGAATGAGCTCAGTGCCTTTGAGTCTAAAAAATAATCCGAAACGAATACTGCTTTCTTTAGTATCGTTCTGTCGCTAGCTGTACTATTCTCGAATTGAAGTGACTCCAATATTATTTTTAACCCTCCGTGCTTGCGTTCAACGATTTCGGCCTTGTTGTGTCTTTTCAAAAGTCGTGCTTTGAACTTGATATCTTGACCTTAAAGGAAGCGAGTCAGTTCCCCTGAGTTCATTTCATCATCGGCTGACAAGGCGGACGGGTATCCGTGCCGATTCAACCATTTGACTTCAATTGCGTTAACAGTAGTACTCGAAGTTCTGTCTGGTGTAATCACAGCGTCCCCATATTTTGTGTCAGCACCCAAGATATGCTGAATCGAGTACGTTGTCCCCTGATGGCGCAAAAAAGTGGAGTCGACCTGGATTTCACCGTTAAACACCTGATTCACGTGGCATATGGAAATTTTCTTCGATGGTGTTGGTATCCCCGTCTCAGCACTTATGGGGCAATTTCAACTGATATGTCTTATGTCTGTCTCAATTTACTTCGAGTAGGTCTTTGATTTTTTACAAAGTTCAGACTGTTCCCCTGTAGGAGAATGAGTCCACTTGTGAAGCGTTTTGGGCTAGCGTCTTCGTTCCTTTACGTCCAGTGCTCGTGCTCAGCATGGCGTAAACGGATGGTATAGTATCGATGCGCGAACATCGTTTCAGATCGTTGTTGCCTGATGAATAGGGTTTAAAACCGTATTCCGCTCAGTCTGTCGATATTTTGATGGTAATGATAGGTATAGAGTTTGAGAAGTCTGTCACACTAGGCTGTTTTATGTCTAGCCCAATGTTTTGTGGCGAGTAGTCATTCAGATGATTGAAAATCAATTCCGTGGTTTGGTTATTTAAATCTTGCGTCGTTAGCGTCCATGAGCATACGGGTGGTTTGCCCTCCACGCATTCGTGCCCGCAACTGTGACGGCAAGCTGTCCGTGGTTCATAAGGATTACTTCAAATGTGCAATACCTCACACAAAATCATTGCCGCCGTTATACCACCATAAGATATGGAATTGCCATCATGCAAAATACGGTTTACGTCTATACCTGCGGCATCCAATCGCTTGATTGAAAAAAACTCTTTCCCTGTCCTATTTCCTGTTTCTTCTCCTTTTGGTGATTAAGATGTTTTGGGTAATATTCTTTCATGTTTTTCCAACGAGGTAGTCCTAGGGAGTGCATATATGCTATTAACTGAGCCCCGTGGTGCAACAGTTTGGCCACATGTGCTACAGTGCTCCTGCGGAATCGTAGAATTTTGATTTATTTTAATTAATTACTGTAGGTTTGTAGACTAGTGTACAACAGTGAGACCTATCGAGTGGAGCTCTCGGTACTATACTTGGTCAGCCAGTTGATCTCCATCTCCACGGGAAGTAAGGCAAGCATCCTTGAGTCTTCTTCTACTTTGTCCAAGTGCACACTCTTGTACAACGCTTTCAGGTATTCAGGAATCCTGTAGGTGTAGATTCTAAGCCGCCAATCCCCAGAATGCCTCATAGCAGCGCCTTTACGAGCATTTTCCGCCGAGAAAACCCTCGTCTGCGCTTGGTGTTTGCGAACCCCTTTTCAGGATTCCTCCGACCCATGACCGTGATTACCGCAAAGCACCTTTCGGAACTCGCACCTTTGGGGTCACCAAAAACTACTAACAGACGTAGTGCGCTATCACCCCGAAAGGAAAACTGGGGAGAATACCACAACCTTTCATTCAAAGACGTTATAGAGATTTTGCAGTTTTTATTGGAGCCCCTACAGAGCACCCACATCACTCAAGTGAGTTCAGTGCATACGTGCCTCCTACGAAAAGCATGCTGTGCATCCTACGGTTTTTCGCAGTCCTTTGAGGAATCCATGATAGCGCGTTCCGCCTAGACGTCCAATAGGCACATCAACCACTCCACTCGACAGGTTTGGTCATCCCCGATATTGGAAGAGTACTCCCATAAACGATTGAAGTCTACAGCCGCGATTATATTTCGAAGTACTCATGAATGACGAGCAGAAGCCAATACGACTTTAAAGAAAGTTTTTTGGACAGGTTTTACTGTAGAGCAAAACCTCATACAGTGAATCTCTCACTATGATCCAGACGACGAGCTTTTCAGACAGTATTCATAGGCTGAGATTCCTCTAAGAAAAGTGCAAGGAGGCCTAGCTCTTCGGCATACAGCTCGATATTCTTTGGAGGTTTTGAGTGAATTGATGTAAGCAGGATGGATTTAAGATGGAAAGATTCGAAAAAAGGAAAAAACGAATGGAAAATAGTGAGAAATATATAGAGAATCCAAAATGATGGAGAAGACAGAAAAGACTCAATTGGGAGAGAAGAACTTTAGGCAAGACGCAGAAGAGTAGTGAAAAGAGGCTAAATACTGTATAAAATGAGATCCCAAGTAGTAAATGGATCCGTCTCGTCGGTGACACCAGACAAATGAGTAGTCCGTTCGAACGACTCTCGACGTGGTCTGGCGCTGCGATGACGGCAGCAACGAAACCCTCGCGTCCAAGGAACTAGACGAGAACGACGCGCTCAAGGACATTGGAAAACTTGAGGCTATCGAGACAGTCCACCTCGAAGTCACCGTCACGAAGAAAGATGAAACGGCACTTTTACCCTTCTCACGTGCATAGACGGTACCAACCACCGTTATATATCTAATATTTCGTTGGCTGAAGCTCAAGAATATCATGTTCCTCGACACAGAGAACGACGGCATCAGGACCTACGAGGACCTGCTCGTCGACCTACTGGTCTCGCGATACCTTCATGTGGACACAAAGAGCCTGCTCGAGGCGAACATCCACTTGCTAGACAAGGCCGATTGCAGCCTCTCTGACCAAGCACCGTGAAACATGAGTAAACTCAGGCGGTTGATAACTGCGCGCCTCAACAGGCAGTACGACGACGACACGCGCCTCGCGACAGATCGTCCTAGGGTCCACTACCACAAGGTCCGCTCCGAGAAAGTCCCATTCCCGGACCCCTCACTGCTGTATCCCACCGACAAAGACCAGCCCGACAACATCTGCAATGCCGTTGCAGACATCGAAAAAAAAGACCAAACAGAACGGCCTGGCGGACACTTACGAGTCTAACCGGAAGGGAATTTTGCACGACCTCTTGGGCACCTTCCGTACGTCGTTCTCTGCAGGACCGCCGTCCATACTCCCGTCGCTCAACATCGAGCTGACGCTGGACGCCAGGCCCGTCAAGGTTCCACTACGCAAGTAATCCCAAGACCAGAAGGAGTTCATATGCAAGTTTGTTGACGACCTGGTGACCCACGGCACGGCGTACTCAAACTCGAGGTCCAAATGGGCATGTGTTTCACTGCTCGTGCCGAAGCCTGGCGCGCTTTACCGGTTCATCGTGGACGAACAGCCGGTCAAAGTCTTCACAGCTCGGCACCATTTCTCAATGCCGAACCTGGAACACAAACTCTCTGCGCTGTCGGGCGCTGTGTACTTTGCAAAAGTTGACACGGCTCACGGGTACTGGCAGCTGTAGATCCCCCTATTGTCGCATGAGTGCCGATTCGTCATCACACCAGAGGGCATCTTCACGCCCACGCGAATCTTGCACGGCGCAACCAACGCAGTCAGTCTTTTACAGTCGTCCCTGGCGGGCATCATCCTGGACGACCTGCTGGCCAACATCCTTATCTGGCCGGACGACATCCTCCTTCAAGCCCTTACGGTCGAAAAGCTGCTAGCTTTTGTCCGATCTTTCTTCAATTTTTGCGCGAAGTACAATATTTTGCTGCTCCTGGCGAATTGCATCATCTTCACCAAAGAGGTTTGCTGGTGTGGTCGCCTCATGTTCGCCAACAGGATCCGCTATGGCCCACGCGGAATCACTTCCCTGCTGTTTATGAAGCCGCCGACCATGGGTGCACACCTGCAGCAATTCGTCTGCGGCCTCCAGTGGGTCAAGAAGGCAATCCCTAGCTAAACAAGTTGTTTGCTCCCCTGCACAATTTCATGGAGCACTTCTACGGCCTCACGGAGAAGCGGACAAATTGCACCGTGAGCCTTGTCCTCCTGGCCTCCCACGGCTGGGGCAAGACCGAGTTGAACGTGTTCGAAGACTGCAAGAAAGCGCTGACCAACCAAGTCATGCTTGCGCATCGAGACACTACGCAACGTCTCTGCGTGTACACTGACGCGTCCAATCTGGCCTGGGCTGCGATTCTCAACCAAGTGCCCATAGCAGACGTCACGCTCCCTCCCAAGGAGCAGTGCCTATGAATATTACGTGCAGTACTTCGCCGGTATTGCGTTTGTTTGATTTCACAGGTATGGCTATCGCTACTGTCGTCCTATGCATACGTGGTTATCGCTACTATCATCCCGTACCTGCGTGGCTATCGCTACTGTCTACAATGGCTACGGTTGAGTATCGCTACGTACTATGTTTGTTGGTTCTCGATAATACTGTGCCAAGGGCTTGTTTGTAGCGTACGTCTTCTACTGTGAGTTTGGTAGTGGGTTTAGGTCTGTGCTTAGTGTTCTGTCTTGGTCGGTGACTCTGGGTTGCTCTCGAAGGTTTGGTGTTTCTGTGTTCTCTATATAAGCTCTCTGTGAACGCTCTCGGTCGTCGACTGAGGCGGTGGGGTGATCTGTTCTTCTGTTACTTTACCCTCTGTTCTACTGTGAAAGCTTTATCCGTTCGTATTCTCAACCTTCGCTACTCACGCTTTTTATTGTTATGGGCCCAGCTTCCTCGTCAGCTGATCTGCCTAGCAGGCCTCGTTTCTTTTGGGATATTCGGCACGTTCCTTGGACTGATGGAAAAGGAAACCAGGAACAATATGCTGACGCCGTGAAGTTATGGCAAGCATTACACGAAGGGCTTAGTGAGACCAACAGCAATAAGATTCCCTCCAGGTTACAGGGTTTGATGCTACAGTCTCAACTGTTCGGTCGTGCACGAGACTTGTGCAAGTCTCTGTCGCAGGAACTATTGCTTCAGAAGATGGTGCACAAGCTATTGTGAGCGTTATTTACAAACGCGACGCGCTTGTTGTCCTGAGTGACGTGTACCATGATTTCGTGAATATATTGTCTACTCGCCGGGGACCTTCAGAGTCGTTCAAAAACTTTGAATCCCGTTTTCAGGCGCAAATATCTAAGTTACATGCTTATGGAACAGTCGTCAAGCTGATTCTGTTCTGGCCTTCACGCTACTTGCCAACGCTGATGTTGATGCTACTCAGCGTGTCTCCGTTTTGGCTAATGCTGCTCCCCGCGCTGATGCCTTCAATGCTTCTTCTACCAATGATAACTACTTAATGGCTGTGAAGTATGATTCGATCGCCTCTGTTCTCCGTCAATGCGAAAGATCGCCATTGGCTACAACCCGTCCGCCCGTCAGTGGCTACGATGCAAATACTTCGAAACGTGGTATCCTCTCTGATGTCCGGAAAGTAAAAGCAAGACTTACACCTGCACAACTATCTGATTTGAAGTCTAAATCCGAGTGCCACCTTTGCAGCAAGTATGGTCACTAGAAATCTGATCATAAGGAAGACGGATCTTTGAAGGCAGGTGCTCAATGCTTGGATCATTCTGCACATAAAGGGGCTCTGAAGAAAACTCTCACCTTCAACATGGCTACTGTATCCGCTGATAATGCCCCCTTTACTCTTCATCCTGAGTTCGTAGGGCCGTTACTTGATGATGCCGCTCCCTACAGTGGTCTAGAAACTAACGAACTGTCTCTGAAAGGCTCGTTTGTCTGTCCCGATTGGGATGGTGTTCTTGATCCGATCCCTGAAGTGGTTGCCGACACTCCTTACTGGCAGTATGGCACCGGAAACCACTCCAGCGATGCCCGACCTATCATCGGTTCCATCGTGATGCAGGTCCGCACTGATCAAAACAAAGTTATCGAGATCCGCCATTTGACCATCTCGGGCTCCTCACTATGGGTTATAGGGCGAAATGTTACCAAGAATTGCAACTTACTTCACATTAACTGCAATTTGTTACAGTTACCAGGCAGTAACACCACTCCGCCTGATCAGATTACTTTAGTGGACAAACACATGCATTGCTATGTTGCACACCATTGTTTGACGTTCCATGCTCTCCTGCTGAGCTCGGTTAACCACATGCGTCTTTTTTGCGCCACTGCCTCTTTCAAATCTGTTCAATCCGATCGCCAGTGGCGCAAATTGAAGCATATCGTGGACAAGGTGCACAAAAATATGTGTGGGCACTCTTCGTACACTGATATCAAACTGTTGCTCCTACGCAACAATGTGTGGAACGAAGATGTGAACAAGTACCTTACACGCACTCTTGACCAGTGCACTAGTTGCTGCATCTCTGCTTTACCGCAGCCTGCTGTGGTACGCAACGGGTGACAGCAGAGACAAACCACGTAGTGTGGAACGATAATGGAATCGAGTGGAACGGTAGTAGATAACCAGCAGTGACTGGGATTGCTTTGAGAGATAACCTGGAAGATCAGGGATTGATTTGAAACCGCAGAGGCGGTGGAAGTTGAGGTGGAATTGAAGTGGACCACCACCAGATGGTAGTGGGACAGGGAGTGTGGAGCGCCAGACGATGCTGGTGGAACAGTAGAGGTTTTGATGTGGAACTTCTTGTTTACTCCGGAGGTAGGAGCACTATCGTGATGGGTCGCCGCCCCCTGCGTCCGGGTGAGAGATGGTCTGGCAATGCCGGAGTGGCATTGCCACTTTTATAGTGCTACTGACGATCGAAATAAAATTCCATAATGGAGGGTCCATTATGGCGCACGATAATTGGTGGAATTAATTGTAAGGGAACGAAGTAAGAATAAGGAGTAATATGGATCCTCCTTACTCGGCCGTTAAGCTACCGTAACAATGTGCCAGCGTGCAATACTGCCTGCAAGGTATCGATCAGCTCTATGTCACGCTCTTTCAACGAGATGGTATGTGTAGATCATATGTTTTTAGATGAACTATGCGTTTTTCATGTCATGGACTCTGTTTCTAGATTTTCTGCAGGCTTGGTTGTTTCCTCAACCTCGATGCTTGAAGCCATCCGTGCTTTGGAAGCTATTTGGATTTCTTCATTCTGGACTCCGTCTGTTGTCCTCTTTGATCCAGCCTTCAACAACGACATCTTTACTTTGTACCCTTCTCTCCATGGCATCCTCCCTCGGCCGATTCCCCCGCGAAGACAAAACAAGAACGTCATCGAGTCCAAGCACCGTACTATACTCGACTTCTATAACCGCTTGAAGCATGCTACAACGCTCTCCATTCCAGACTACCTACCAATCCTTGTTCAGCAGTCTCTTCGAATTTGCAACGATCTTTACGGCAACGATGTTCTTTAAGCCTTTGAGCTCGCAAAGGGGCACAGTAGACCGGTTGACTCGTCCACACCACCTTCTCCTGTACCAGATGACATAGTCGATGCTCACGAAACTCTTTTGGCCAAGCGCAAGCTTACCATAAAACTGCGATCAAAGTCTGTTACCGAAATTCCATTCAAAGTGGGAGACTTGGTCCAGGTCTATATCAAACAGCAACACCAGAAAAGAGGGAAGTGGTCTGCTCCTGAATCCATTCTCTCATTCGACCTTGCTAGTCGCACAGCTACTGTTCCAGGACAAAACGGTAGAAAAATCTCTGCTGCAATTGAAGATGTTAGGCCCGCTATCAGCGAAGACGGGCTCGCTACTGCTCTGCAAGATGCAATCGATGAATTGGATGGCTGTATCCAGAATACACTATTCGAACACCTTGGTCAAGAAAGTTCTGAGAACGATGAAGTTCGCATTGGAAAGATGCGTAGTAGTTCCGAAAGTGAGAAAGTGGAAGACCTCGCTACCCAAGATAATTACTTCGAACCTGACGCTCTCCCGCTCACAAACCAGGTTACGTCACCGCAAGCAACGGTCAACCAAGTGCCTAACCAGGATAATTCCCACCAAGAACTACCCTCTGTTGGGGACAACATTGAGGTTTACTGGCCTATGGATGACACGTTCTATCCGAGCATAGTGCAAAGGTACACAGACCATACCGAGAAGCACACCGTTCGCTACGATGACGGTGCTAAGGAAATTCTCAACCTTCGAGACGAAACTTGGCGGTACTTCCACCATGATTCTACCAACACTGAACTATTCGACGCTGCACAACCTACCACTGGTAACCCTTCCGCTGAAACCGCTCCTCCTCCCAAGCTACTACAAAATATTGTGGACTCACAACCAATTGGTACCGACGAGTCTTTTACCATGATTTCGAGCCGGGAAGTTCAGTTGTCTCCTTCTGTTTGTCTGCAAAGCATCGAACAGAAAAAAATTTCCGATTTCTTTGATGTTCTAGGGAGCAAAGAGTTTCTACTGCACCAAGGCCAATGTCTCCCGAGTTTTATTACGGACAAAGCCTATTCTAAAGAAGGGAATTTGTTTAAGAGGATTAGGCAGGAAGTTCCAGTGTCTGCAGTTCCGGATGGTGCTAACGTGATCAGCAGCCATGTCTTCTACAAATTGAAGAAGTGTGACGATAACAGCTTCCTACTGAAAGCCCACATAGCTCCACACGGCAATGAAGATAGGGATAAGGCCTTGCTCAAGACGGATTCTGCCACGTTTCTTCAAGTTGGAATCAGGATTCTGCTTTCGATATCGTCAATTAAGAAATGGACCTTAGCCAAGATCGACTTCAAAAGTGCTTTTCTTCAGACATGACAAGCTACACGCGATGTGTACATGATCCGCCCCCGCGAATGCTCTACAAGACGTCGCCTCTATTGGTTACTACTCTCCGCTGCCTATGGCCTTGTCAACGCCAGTGCCAAATGGCAGCATCTAAGCGACAACCTTCTTTCCTCTCTTGGTTTTTCGCAGCTCGTTTGGGTCCCCCAACTGTTCTATTTAGCAGGACAGTCTGGTCCGTCTGTGGTCGCTGTCAAAGTAGTCGACGATGTTTTGTTTGCCGGACACAGATCTACACTTGAAGAGCTCATCAACAAGATCCAAAGTTCGTATACATTGGGTACCATTGTGTTCGGACCAGGAACGTTCCTTTTTTATGGAATTACTGTTTTTCAACATGATGATTACGTTGTTAAGATTCACGGTGACGATAAGCTGCAGTCAATGGAGTCCTACTCTTTGGATCGCAATCGCCGCAAAGAAATCGATGATGTGCTAAATCCTATTGAGATGTCTGCTTTTCGCTCCTTGAACAGTTCCATCGGTTGGCTCGGTGTTGCTGCGTCTCCCATTTGCTCAACCGCCTCAAGTATCTTGCAACAAAAAGGACCTTCAGTGAGAGTGAAAGATGTGATTACTCAGTTCAACGTTCTACGCAACTTGAAAAAACGTGGCACTACTACCCTTTACAAGTCCCCGTCTAGCGGAAGCTTTTCTGTTACCTTGCTTGTGTTTTCAGACGCAAGTGAAACTGTGGATCATGGACAACTCGGACTTGTTGCTGGTCTATTATTTGGAGACTTTTGCGAGAACGCCGTTTTTCATCCCATCTCTTGGAGGTCGCACAAATCTCGCCGTCCTGTCAAATCCATTGGTTCCGCTGAGATACTGGCTGCTGGTGAAGCCATAGGTGAAGGAAAAGTTCTGTGTAGTGCTTACCAGAAACGTCTGGGGTTTGAAGTTAACCTTGCAATCGCTGTCGACTCAAAGAACGTGTTTGACACGCTGTCTACCTGCCGCAACGATACTGACCGCTCAATCCCCGCGGATGTAAGCGGTATTCGGTATGAGTTTGAAACTCATAGTATCAACATCATGTTTTGGTTACCAGGAACGTCTAACCTTGCGGACCCTCTTACAAAGTTTGATAGCCCTCTTTGTTCATCCTTAGAGATTCTTCTCTACGCTGGTCACATTCCTATTGATACTGACGAGTGTATACCGCGCTTATCGAATCGTTCTTTTGGTTAATCTGTTCTACTAGACGGTTCTATGGCCTCGCTTACTGGTCATGTGCAATTGGTGATCTTCTGTCGTCTTCGTCTTTTTCTAGTTTCGTTTCAGTCTTCTTGCTCTCACACTTATTCAACTTACGCGTATGAGCTTAAGAAGAGAATGAGTATGAATATTACGTGCAGAACTTCGCCGGTATTGCGTCTGTTTGATTTCACAGGTATGGCTATCGCTACTGTCGTCCTATACCAGCGTGGTTATCACTACTGTCGTCCCGTCCTTGCGTGGCTATCGCTACTGTCTACAATGGCCACGGTTGAGTATCGCTACGTACTATGTTTGTTGGTTCTCGATAATACTGTGCCAAGGGCTTGTTTGTAGCGTACGTCTTCTACTGTGAGTTTGGTAGTGGGTTTAGGTCTGTGCTTAGTGTGCTGTCTTGGTCGGTGACTCTGGGTTGCCATCGAAGGTTTGGTGTTTCTGTGTTCTCTATATAAGCGCTCTGTGAACGCTCTCGGTCGTCGACTGAGGCGGTGAGGCGATCTGTTCTTCTGTTACTTTACCCTTTGTTCTACTGTGAAAGCTTTATCCGTTCGTGTTCTCGACCTTCGCTACTCACGCTTTTTATTGTGCCACGCGTCCCTGTCACTTCTGTCCACCAGGTTCGACAAGACGCAGCTCGGCTGGTGCGTTCTTGAGAGAGAGGCCTTTGCGGTCATGAATACTCTCGACCACATGCCCTGGTTCTTCGCCACACATTCCGTTTTTGATCTCTCCATGGACCACAATAACGTCATCGTCCTATTTGACCACTTAGCCGTCTTCAGTGACATGTTTCAGTCTTTGCTACGCAAATTCTTTCGTTGGCCTGTGAAGCTGAGCGTGTACAACTACATGCACTACCACATCAACAGCGAAGAGAACGTCTGGGCAGACCTCCTGACCCGTTTTCCACAGCACCTGCAAGGGTGCGACGCCTCGTCCGCATCCCGGAGCTACCCTCGTAGTGCAGCGGCAATTTCGAGCGGCCTACACCGACGGCGATTGCTGCCATCCCAGAGGACAACTCATTTGCCAGACTGGACGCCCTGGTACGCAAAGACAGCATCTGGACCTACTGATAGGGCAAGATCTGTGTCCTTTGGGACGACTCCTACTTGCAACTGTGGCCGTGTATCATTGAACATACTGGTCCTGCCGGTCATCGCGTTTGAAACGTAATGGAGCGCGCCATTCCGTCCAAGTACAGCAATTTGATCATGACTGACGAGGTCCGGACCTTTTCGCGTGCATGCATTCACTGTCTATCAACCCTTGTAGGGGAATGGATAACACGCCCATTTGGTTCGGCAGTCCACGGGACCAATTCCAATGGTCTCGTGCAGTTCGCCTAAATCGACCTTTCTCCCAGCATCAGTGGCAACAAGTATGTCCTGATGCTGCGCGACGACCATTGGGACTACAAGTGGTTCTTTTGCTTTTCGAACACGGACGCGGAGAACGCCGCTCATGAGATCATCGACTGATGCTCAGCAATAGGCTTACTCGGTGGCCTAATGTCCTATGTTCCGACGCATTTCAAGAAATAAATAGTTCGTCTTGTATCCAGAGGTCTGAAGACACCGCATTTCTTCACCCTGCCCTACTGTCCATGGAGCAACAGTGATTTGGAACGCCTGGCCTGCGAACTACATTATGTCTTACGGTCACTCATCTTGGAGTTGCAGATGGACCAGAAGGAATGGCCAGATCGTATTCCCCCTATTCAGTCGGTCCAGCCTCATGCTCTTTTGAGACAGCGAGATCGTCAAAGATGCGATCATGTCATATGTCTTGCAGTCCGAAACGGGCATGGTCGTCTCCCGACTACTCGGTCGCAAAGATGATTCCGATGGTCTTCACATCCGCATCCGCTGGAAGGGACTCGGCGAAGCCGAATATTTCCTGGAGCCGATTGCTCACGTCTACGAAGAAGTCCCGCAGCTCTTCGACAAGATGCTCAAGCGCAAGCCCACTCCGGTCGACCTCGCCCGTAAAGCTTGCGACGAGCGCGACCTCTGAAAGAGGGGAGTGTATTGTGCTGCGCTAATTGCGCAAAATATGACCAATGAACATTTACCATATGCGACTCAAGTGCGACCCACGAAGCGGACTACAATAGGTAAATCACTACTCCGCCGTTCTGTCCTCTAGGACAGCGCACGACTTCCGGCGGCCACCGCCACTGGCGAGGCTCTGCCAGCAGCTGGCACGGCAGCAGCCCACCGCTAGAGAAGTATAAATAGTCCGTCTTGTCTCTCGCCCCAAAAACCTCAGGGGCATTGATCATCCTCTGGCCCTTCGATCAATCTCAATCTCTCTGAGTCCCTCATCCCGAGGCTTGTCGCGAATTCCCAGATTTGGAGAAGACAAATAGGGTTTTGATTTCTCAGATATGGACTACAAGTTAGAAATTTTCTTTATTGGAGTCTTTGTCGTATAGAACGAAGAAAGTCTAACATAGACAACTCTATGTGAAGAATCGTGAGGTAATCAATCGTTTTTGAAGGGCAACGCTTTTCAGGGAGGTTTTTCTTGGCACTTTGGCGATTCCCCGGATCCCGGGAAGACCTGATTTATGAAGACGATTAATACCATGGGCGGAATTTGCGTCCGTTTGCGCGGTGGATTATTGAGTAAGCAAATCGGCTCGTGTCGCACGACGTGGCAGGCGCGCTGGGTGGCCTTCCGGAACGCGCGCGGAAGCCGGACGCGGCCCGCTGGCTACAGTATGCATGGCAGATAACACCTGCCAAGCACAGTTAGTTTAGTACTTTCGCTATTTATTTGTCTATCTATGTCGCCCATTTCGGCCTTAGCGCTACACTATTTAGCGCAACGGCATTCTGCCCGTCGCGCCGAGTAAACCGCGACCAAGCGCGATTTCAGGGCTGAACGTGCCGCCCACGCGGTCAACTGTCTCCACCTTGGAAAAATCGCCTTGGACTACGGAAGTCAAGCGCTCGTGACGCCGAGAACCAATGTTTGGACTTTTCTTCAATTCTTCCGGGTTCTCCCAAGTACAAGGTTAACCCTGCCGGACTCCCGGTTTATCCCGTTTCAGACTACGTCCGACACCCATTCAACGCGGCTTTCCCGATACCCACGCCGCCCAATATATTTCCCGGTGGCGCCGAATAGCCCGGTATGTTACAGTGATATCTCACTGAACTCACGGATAATGTCTCTGTCCCGAAACATGCGAGATCCTTGTGTTTCCCTATTGGCCTTCTTGCTAAACCCGTTGCGATGGCTTGAACCCAAAGTTACGCACGGCTCAAGCGCCCCGCCGGAGGAAGGCTCTCTTTCTGAGCCACTATGCGAGAAGGAGGTTTCGAACATCCTTCATGGTTCCTTTCCCTTTAGAGCATCACCACCGGTGTATAAATAGCCGTTCCAATCCAAATTGTTTGGATTTGAAACTCAAGACCGGCCCCACCCATGGTCCAATCTGAAGATTTGGATTAGAAGTAGGTTGAATACCCGAGTTTGGAGACCAAAACTTGCCGATTTGGATCCTGGCTGGCCGTGTTCCGATTCAATTCTAACACCCAAATGTGCGGGCTTGACCCCATTTGCGCACAAAAGCGGCACTAATTGGCGACAGCCTTCAGCACAGAAAGCATGGGCTTCGAGACACGCGTCTCTGTTGTGTGCCTACCTAGAGGCTAGCGAACTCGTACAGGTTTCCAGCGAACCCGCTCGGGACAATCAGTCCCACTCAAACAGGAAACAAACCGTTTCTAGGGGCCCATTTCCTATTGATACCCTTGCACCGGGCGTATATCGCTTGCACGTCGTGCTAATATCCCTCTGAATTCTCTTACCCGCCCGGCAGCAGCGACTTCAAAAATATGGGGTCTGGCACAGCGTGGTCGGAGCTGAAACTCGTGTGGTGTTGTAAAGCGTACACACGCGCATTGGAGATAAAACAGGGGAACGACTCAACAAAAGCAGACTTCCACATCAGGATCGGCGAAGAATGAGACGCTATAGTGAAGGATGTAAGAGAGACTGGTGAGCGGAGTGGAACGAAGGCAGTTTTATCACCGCATTGCAGATCTCGCAAAGCTGATTAAGTTTCACATATATTTCGCAAGGTTAAACGCGAATGTTTATGTTTTGAAGGGTTAATCATGCAGTTTAAGTCAATGCGCCTCACCGGCGAGCCATGGTGCAACATCTTTTGGATGTTGAGCGTGTCTCGGTGGCTCTGTACAATGCTCAATCTGCATCTGCTAGGGCAGAGGTAAGGCAAAATGTTTATGACTACATCGGCGACGTATATTCTGTCGAATAAACAGTAGGAGAGTTGAATTTCATCAAAGCCTTATACTACTTACGAACTACAACAGGCTTCAGAATGCTGCAAGCGTCCACAGCAAGCACCAATCATAGTGCCGTACCAAGTACTGAGAGCAGCAATGGAGACAAAAACAGCATTGTAGTTGCCGAGGCCGACGACCACGGGAAGAACTTTCAGACTCAAGACAAAGGCAATGCCGATGTGATAGTAAATAGTGAAGCAGGGCATAGCGTACTTCGAAATGAACGCACAACTGGTGTGAAAGCTCTAAAACGAGCCGACAGATCGTTATAAATTGCGAAGGCCATCAGTCGGGGGTTTTAGAGAGTGACGAGCCTGCAGAAGCCTTAAGAAAGCGAGTGAAACTATTCAAAGAAGGTCCGGAAGTGCACAAAATGCGACAAAGAGCGGAAGCTTTACATGCCGGCCTTTCCCTTTTTTAAATGGAGGGAACTGACCCTGCAATGTGCAATGCATTTTTGCGTGTTGCGCAAGCAGAGATGATTGAAAAGCTCTCAAAACACGGAAGATCTTTAAATAGCGACAACGACGATGTGCTTGCCTCACCTGCAGTGGCTTTTAATAGCGAGGACGCCGCGAGCAACGGCGTTAGCAGTGAAGGCTAAAACAATGTCTTATGAGGCAGCTAGTAGTAGACATGTTGTATTAGGCATTTCTCAACACTAGAATTGTGCATTTATTATGTGCAGTCTCGTCCGTTAACGGACCACAGAAGTCCGATAAGCGCATTTTGTAAACGTTGGTGCTCAGAAAAAGACTTGATTTCCTCGCTTGCCTTTGGAGTCTGCACGGCATAAATTGCACTCGCTTGCGGGACAAGAGGTGTCAGTACGAGGTCTGACTCGTCTTCGCTACCGGCAAATGTGTGCGACGTCCCATCCGCTCAGTCGGAGGCGTAGTTGTCTCGACGACTTTCTACTACCATGTTGTGTATGATGATATAACACTGCACAATCGTATGCATTTTTCCAGATGACCAGAATTTTGATGCCGTGCAAAGTATACGGAAGCGTCTAAATAGTACACCAAAAGGTCTTCCGACGCTCTTGCGTACGCTCTCTTGACTATTGCAATAGTTTCGTTTGGCTTCGGTTTTTTTATCACACAGAGACTGCATGAACTCCTTCAATGGAGGATAAATACCATCACTGACGTAGTAGTAAAACATAAATTTCTCTCCGGTTATCTTGTATGATGGAATCATAGAAGGAAAGGTACCTGAGAGTAGCTTATTGAAGTGAGTACTTACGTGAAGAATGTTCAGAGCGTTAAAGGCACTCGGAAAGCCATTTTGATACTGCCAAACCCAGAGGCTTAAGTTGCACATGGACTCTATTCGAAGACATGGTTTTCCCTCTTTTCCGACTAGTGAACCTTGATGACATCTAGGGGCGTTTTTCCACACCCAACCCGAGCAATCAACCGCGCAAATACATCCGGGCCATCCAGCCCTCGAAATTTCTTTTCTACTCTGCGTAGGTCAAGCTCTTTCCGCTGTCTAAGAGAAATGTTACCAAAACACTTTAGGACAGTGTTGCAAAAGTCTATGAGACATAACGATGCCGTTGTTTCGGGAACTTTGAACGTATCATCTGCGAGGTCCGCATGTACTGCGTAATCCATACTACGAAAAGCCACTATGATCTTCAAAAGAGGAGTGATTCCGAGCTTACCAGTAGCATCGGCGCGCATGCCCTTGGCAAGATAGTCGGAGTTTGCCACAACTGTTTCGAACAGTCGGTTAAAGACAACTCTAGGCATTCGGAAGCGCCTTTCAAATTCTATCTCGGTCGCTCTTCGACCGCAGTGATTGAGACCTCCGGGCCCACTCTTGTTATCGCCACAGAAGTATTTGAAATATATAAGCGCTTGTGGCTCTCGCTGTACAGGCGATCCCTATTTCGAGACTTTTCTTTGGCTGAGCCACCCCATGGCTTTCTTTGAACGTCAATGTTAAAGTCCACGGCAGCTAAAGCGCCCGTTTGTTGCCAGATCACGATCGCAAGGGCCTCATAAATATCAGCTTCCGTCATTTCGGCAATTAATGCTGACCTTTTGGACAGCTTGGCGCTCATTCTGTGAATAACAAGAGAAGAAGGTGATAATCGGTAGCTGCTGCTTTTCCCGTTTAGTGCATTAAGACGGGATTGATGGAGACTTTTGGGAGGATTTCATTCCATTGGAATGTACTATGTCGGGAACATCGGTGGGCGGTTCCTAAAATGCGATCCAATGGATTGTAACTATTGCTGTCTAGGAGCGCCAGGTTTTACACCCGTCCAGGTGTGGCCGATGAGAGCCTCGTACTTTTTGTATTGAAACGCAAATTTGTACACCGGTGGGGATGCTCTTAGGGCATTGCCTTCCAGTGTGATCATCGGTTTGCGTTCCACACCGTATTCTCTGTTCTTCGTTTATATTGGCTTTCCGATTTGCAAGAGCTACTGCATCGGATCAAAAATTCTGGTAAAGATATGAAAAGCTCCATCAATAAAACAAAAAGAATTCAAGCCTAAATATGTAGAAGAAAAAAAACAGGAGTGTATGAATCCACAAGCCAATGGTGACGTGTTGAGCTCTTTATCAGAACTTCCAAGGTTAAGAAATATTTGTCATTAGCAGGGACTCGAATTCCAGTCCATCAACTGCCGCATAGTGTGGTTCATGTCGCAGCAGCGAAGCCCAGCAGGGCTTCGACCTCTATTAGATCGTCGGGAACCTGAAATCCCAAAGCTTGGAACTGGTTGCGGAACGCCCCAATTTGAGGGTTAAATGGACTCATTGTTGAAGAAGCTGCGCTGGAGGCAAGACGTAAACCCGAGAGATCATTTCGGACTACGGCTGCGCCCTTCTTTTTCCAGACTACTACCCTTGACATGGGAGCGTTCGCTCCGCCGATTTACTTATGTGGGTTAAACTCCATCAGATCTTCTTCATAGGCCGCCTACCAGTCCTCAGAAAACATAGACTCAACTAGTTGCCGTTGGCTAAGTAAGAATGAGCTACTGTCCTTGCTGTCGCAGGGCATTGCTGTTCCTGACACATAGAGCTGCTTGTGTATGGAACCGGACCACGGTGACATCCAAGATCCGTGAATTTGTGCACTGTCATGCTCTCGTGAGTGTACGTAACGGTTATGCCTTGTTGTGCATCACGTGTGCCTTGTTGTTCTTTGTTTTTGTGAGCCATATTGAATTGTGAGTAACATTGTGGGTAAAACATTTATGTAATGCTTTCATATGATTGATAGTATTGATTGTCTCTGAATTGCAGTGTTTATTACACTCTGATCGAGGTGGTGCACGTTTGCTACTGTAAAAGGTGGCCTCGAGGCACCTCAAAGTAAATTCAAGCCAGAGCGGGGGAACTTCCTTTGCATCCCCTCAACTTTTCCTTTGCCCCGCTGACCTCCATTACCGATTGCCTACCCATCGTGGGACCTGTGACTAGCCTATTAAAGGAGCCTTTGATGTCAACGACGCCTCCTAAGGGTCGTAATACACAGCTTTTCTGGCTCACGGATATCTGTGCCTACGCAAACAGTTGTCATAAGACAGCTTTTCATTAGAAATGTTTACAGCCGGGTTGGAGGCCACGTGAAGCTGCTCCATGATGTACACCGGATGCTGGCATTCCTCTTCATTGGCCTCGATCCCGAGCGGGATATGTAAATTCAGAGACCGGATAACATGGCACACCTACGCAGAAAGGTAAGATATACGATTCTTATAGTATGAATCTAAAAGAAGAAACGCTGCAGCCCGAGGGGCCCAATCCACCATGAACAGAATTCACACCACTAGTTAAGAGATCTGTTCAGCCGTGACATGATGTACATCAAGCACAATTGAAGTTTCACGAAGCATACTCTTGGTACCTGAAACTAACACCATAACGAAGGGTCTGCAACCAAGTGACGATGAAGAGCTCCAGGATTAAAAAAATAGATATGGATGTTCTTATATGGAATGGAAACCCCGAAGTAGGACTGAGATTTTCGTTCAAACCGGAGACGGTAAAACAATATCTCACGCTGGATCGGACGGCGTAGATAGCGGAACTCTGCTCGCAGAATCAGTCTTTACCACAGAATAGTGTCCCGTTAAAGCGGACTGTATAGGATGTGGGTTGGTGGCTTGCAGACTGCTATCCTCCCCCCGTGAGAGATATATCTATAAGAGTGGTACATCGAAAGGTCGAAGTTGTATTCGCTCTGATACAGCTCCGCTAGATAATGTGCTCTGGCAGTACGTGTTTGAACTAACTTGACAATGGTCAAGGCAATAGGATAGAAGTCCTCACATACAAATATGCATGTTTTTCCAGCCAGGATGTGTGGCTCTACAGCAATTTGCATGCTCTAATTAAAGTAGTCAACAAGATTTCTGCCATGACCAATTTGACGTTCTCTTTCATAAATTTAGAATTCTATGAGGCATTCGCATCCAGCAACATGGGTATGGGACAAAGGCGTTCTTGCGAATAAGTAAACATCTTTGCGAGGAATAGGTAGGCAAAGTGTCAAAACAAAGATCTACGTAGCAGCTGCCGTCGTATTCGTCACAGCTTGCGAATTATTCTGAACAGCATCTCTCGCGATGTCGGAGAGTACCGAAGACAGTCGCGAGGCTGACCTCGAGAGAGTTGCAAGGAAGAAAATTCTGTAATTGGGTATAGAAACGGCATAGGGTACTAGCTTCGTGGTTCCTGCTGGTCGTTTAACGCACCGCTGAACGTAGTTGGTGGGCTTACAACGCCCGAAATCGAGATATTTCTTGGTGAAGTTGGTCATTGCGATTCTAGGTCCGAAGGTGCAGGATGGCTTGGTGCACGCGCATTTATAAAGGAAACCAGAATGTCGCAGGTCTTCTTCAGAAGATATATTTTGTTCTGTCTCGGCTTTTCGCGCAGGGCTTTCGAAGGTCCCGATACTCACAGAGAAGAATGTGTGATGGAAATCGCTCGCAGTAAAAATTTTTATGGAATGACGCAAAGAGAAAATAGCACAGGAGCATGTTGTCAAGTAATTATATAATAAGATTTAAAAGGTGAGATCTGGATACTTTGTCGTAATTTTTTGGTGACGCGCCGGCATGCGATGCTCTCCTCGCGCCTGCCACCTTTTTGAGCCCCCATGGTGGTGCGTCCCTTAAATAGTTTGTCAAAAGTACATACTGTAGTGTTTGTACTATAGAGCAGTGCCCTATCGTTCTGCAGTGCAGTTCGGATACCAGGCGACATTAAGCAAGCTGTACGCCTTTTTTTTATGGGGCAATCGAGTTTGTCTTCGACTTTTTGTCTCATTGCGGGTCCTCAATCTTTTCATAGATATACGTAACGTATCCCAGACGTCTTACCCGTTATGAGTCACTAAGGAGTATTACGTCTCCAATACTTTGGATCTCATAATCTATAGTATTTTGAACTTATTGTTACTGTACTCCGCCCAATCTTATTTTAACTCCTATATGCTGTTACGCTTTCGTTACTCTTCTTGATCGAGTTACAAGCGCATTCATCCAAGACTTCTACTTGATCTTCTTATCCCACTCTTCAGGGTCTCCCCTACTTGGACCTATCCCTATCCAACTCAATTCACCTGAAACTTCTTAAGAAAATTACCCCGCACCCTTCAGAGTTAAATTTACTTCGGCAGTGCATGAATGTCTCCTTCCCATATCATAGCTCCCCAGGAGAGCAAGGCCTCGAACGCCTTTGGATACACCTCGTCCCGGGTCTTGCTCGACAAATGAAAGTTTTCTATCCTTCCAGGACAAAGGAGATGAAAGGGAAGCGTGGGCCGGAAGGATTGCGTGATCATCGAGTAGTTGGTGTATCAAAGTAGTGGAAGAATTAAATCCAAGTGAACGGTCGTCAGAACAGTTAGTAACGTGAACTTTATACAGCGACGCGCGCAGTATTGCGGGTAAATGATATCGCCAAGTATGGGCGCTGTCAGGGGGCATGGCTGATGAGCCACCATAGGCCTCGTGATTAGTCTCGAAGAGGAAAGGATACTGCCGCAGGCGAAAAGCTCATGTTTGGAACCTTGATTGTGTTTTACTGACGGCGGCAGCGGCATCGTTGGTGCTTTTAAGCATTATAGTATATACTAGAATAAATAAATAAAATATCGGCTCTGCCAATAAGTTTTACTAGGAACCGTTTACAGTGCACTTAATACAATAACCGGCTGCTTTGCTGTGAGACACACGAGTAGCGCGGATCTTTGCCAGCAGCGGCCGTTGCATTTAGGCATGAATAAGAATAAACCCAAAATCCGAGAAAAACATAACTAGAAGAGAATCTACGTGTAAAAGTGTTTTCGTTTCATATTTCGTGCATTCAACCGAAACGGCGGATATCACGGAAGCGTCCAAAAGTTGTCTATCTGATAGTTTAGTGACATTGAAATGCATGGCTTCTCTATATTAGATTCACCATTATTTGAGGTTTTTCTGGGTTAAAGGTTTGCACTCATCTATGACCAAATGTGACGTTTAATGCTGGCGAAGTGGATCACACGCTCTCTAGGAGGCTTTTTGTTCCTCATTAGGGTTGTCCTGGATTCTGGTTTGCACACGTGTATGACTGAGTGCACGGATACTGCCGGGAAATGGTCACAATACACGTAGATAGCACGGACATAGCTGGAGCGTGGATACGGTCCACCGTATATAAAAGGTGAAGAGACAAGATGGCAAAGCCTGTTGTTTAATTATTTATTTGACTTTACGCTATTTTACTCGACTGTAGAGTATAAAAGTAAGAAATACCGGTGTTACGGCCGCCATTCTCAGTGAACATCATCAAGGGCGGCAGCTCTGAGTCTCCCACCCAAGGCAGTAACTACTCTGTAGTGCAATAGCCCGCAACTGATAAATGCACACGAAGACGTCCGAATCTTTCTCTGCAGAGGTAGTCTGGCGGTAGAGCCCTCTCGAGGGAACAACACGACAATGTCGGGTGGAAGACCAAGGTTGCCCTGGCAGGACTTGGTGGGAAAGGTATGAGAAAAATCCCCACTAAGGGCATGTCTGAGTGGGTGGTGCCTCTGTGGAGAAAGAGATGGGAACTAAAGGGGGAGCGCCGGTCGCAAGATCCACAAGGTGGAAAATGTACCATTAAGGTAAGAAAAAAGTAGCTGTGGAGCCAAGCTGCGCGAGCGGACAAGACACCCTAGGTGTTCATACCATGACCTCGTCAATGGCAGCACGGTGGTAGAGCCTTCCAGTAGGGTCGATAATAGCCGGGTGCAAATCCAGGCGTCCCTTCCTGCCTTGCAGATGGGGATGTAAGGTGAACCGGCCCGCAATGCTGGAAGCGCGAATCCTCGGTACGGGCGTGTGGAGCGAGCCGTGATGGCGATGAAGAACAATAAAATACAGCGAGCAAGCCGCGCAATGAAGCACAGACTCGTGAGTCGAGCACCAATATCCCCAAAAGTATGAGCCAAACCTACGGAGTGGAACGGAATCTAAGAAGCCGTACAACGGTCGAAACACAAGCAAAACACAGAAAAAAAAAGTATAGCCCGTACCACGGTCACAAGTTTCTCAGAGACAGAGGCCGGATAAATAGTCTGAGAAAATGGCGGGAGAGCCCGTGAGGGTCTGGAGACGCGCGAAAAGTGGATTACGTTAGAGCCGAATATCCTTCTTGGGAGTTTTACTTGCCGTAGAGTGCCACGAACGTGCCGGCATATATGGACGGATAGAAGCTACGCGAAATTAAGCAAAATATTTAGATACAATATGCATTAATTGGCGGCCCTCCCACATGTGTGACCTTGACCGTACTGCCACGGCGCTCCCGGCAATCCAGCGAATGCAGCACACGGGTGCCGTATAGTATATCGCTCGGAGGAGAACCCTAAATTGGGACAATAACGCCACGTGTCGTCCTACAACACGGAGGTGAAGGCCGGCAACCCGGACAGATCTCATGAGAGTGTCGGTTGAACGCAGTTGCTGTGCGTTGCGCTTGGCACGTTGTACGATCAACGTAGTTGGTTCGAGCGCAACGTAGAGAGGACAAACGCGTCTCTTAGCGTTTGGTCAGTAAATTTGTCGAGCGACTTGTTTACTGATTCTATTCCTCTTGCCCCTCGTCCTTTCGCGCAATGCGTAAAGTGCACTACACTCATATGCGGCGTTGCGAGCGCGCTGTGCCACAGATTGGCACAGCGCACTGTGTGACTTAAAAATAAATATATTAAATTAAGCCACGCGCATCTCAATTCAAAACGAGATTACAGCGCTCTCCCCTACGTAAGCACCCCTACAACCTACACTCCCTCCAGTCACACGATCCGCAACGGCGCCTGTCCAGCCACGGCGTGCGTCTCTCTGTCTCCCGTTACTACCAGGCACCTCCTAGACCTCCGGGTGAAGGTTCGTCCCGTTGTGTAGTAGCGCGAAACACGAGCGATTGCACAAGCGTCGTAAGCGATGACGACCAACAACAGCGCGGAGTACACCATTGAGAAAGTGATGGCCGGCGATTGCACCGTAACGCGCGCGGGCGTGCTTGCAGCTG